>CAXKVX010000594.1:0-29573 GCA_964058865.1 Eleocharis quinqueflora
GCTTTTAACTAAATTATGGGTGATGATTAGGGATTGTTATGGGTACACTTTTCCACTAATGTTGATACATGTTTGATTAGTAATTTTCTGAAAGTAATATGAAGGTACGGTTTGCAAATTTAGTACCTAGGGATATCTCTATTTGGGTATCGTGTCTAAACTAGTAATGGCTTCACCTCTCGTTCTTGATTATTCTAGCTTAAACCCTTTAAGATCTATCGTCTTAATTATCTTAAGTCCTTGTAATTTTCCTCTCGGTGCTTGGTACAATTCGTTAAGACAATCGAGTAAAACTCGTAATCAATAAATGTCATGTTTCGGTACATAGCCTATTGATTATCTTACTTTCTATGTTCAAGATCTAACATCCGATTTCTCAATTACAAATATTAAATCCTAAGAGAACAATTTGATCAAGAATGCAAGCAATTAAAATTGAAAGCAAGTCATAAACAATCTATGAAAATTATAATAAATCAAATAAGCAGACAACATAGTTTCAAGCCATCTCTAACAATACCCTAATACAAACTTAGCCAAACATGGCTAAAGGACAGAAAATACAAAAGTAAAAGAGATCTAAAGAAAAGAGAAAGATAGATTTGATTGAACCAAATTTCTACGGCATATCGGAGATGATCTTCTCTTCTTGTTCTCATTCTCTTCTTGTTCTCCTTCTCTTCTTAGCATGAAACCTAATTTAACCCTATGTGAAATGGCTAAAACTCGCAACTTTTGGTAACCTTAGAATACCATAAAAGTTAGATATTTATACTAGGAAACAAACCCTCAAAATAGAACTCTAAAAACTGCAGGTTTTGGTTCTGTGTAGTTTAATTGTGGTCGCAATAGACTTGGCATAACTACTGGCTTGACTGTTGTTTTTGGAGCATAATTGTATTGCGGCCGCAATGGACTGGTGTGAGAAACTACAGTCTCTCTGTCTGATAACTACGTGGTTGATTGCGGCCACAATACTAGGCCTTGTGGTCGCAATTGACTTGAGTGTTGTTGTCTTATGATATTGTGAACTCCTAAGGTTGATTGTGCCCGCAATGAGATTTGTTGCAGTTGTAATTGACTTGGCTGACAGTCATTCTTCAATCATGCTTGTTCCAAAGTGTCCAATTGCGTCCATTTTGTTCCTATATACATGTTTTCCTACATTAAAATTCAAATATGATAGTGACTTGAACTTTTAAATTGATGCATAGTAGTTAGTCATATGAGGTTCTAAGTTAATTGAAGCAAGAGCTGATTTAGAAAATTAATGTGAAGTCCTGAAATGGATTCAAATGATTTTAGAAGCCATTTGATCTTTTCGAACATTCCTTGATTAGCATGAGAGAAAATTAAAATATCATCTGCATATTGTAAGTGTGTTATCTTCCGATTATTTTTCAATGTTGGCCCTAATCCTCTAATATGACCTTTTTTTCAATGCTAGCCCTAATCTTCTAATATGACCTTTTTGAGCACTTAACTGTAAAAGTTTATTAAGACCATCTATTTCCAAGATGAACAAGGAGATATGGGGTTTCCCTGCCTGACCTCTTTTTGACATTCAAAATTGGGATCTATTTCTCCATTAATAAGCATAGCACTTCTACCATTCCTAATAACTTGAGCTATCCAAAGAACTCATTTTTCATCAAAACCCGTTTGTACCAGCATGTCTAAAATGTAATTTCAATTAATACTATCAAATGCCTTAGCAAAGCCTAATTTAAGAATAATTCCTTATTCTTTATTCTGTTTCACATGATGTAAAATCTCATGAGCTGTTATCACCCCTTCAGCAATGTTCCTCCCTTTCAAAAAGGCATTTTGATTAGGACCTATTATTCTATTTATAATTGGATATAGTCTATGAGATAGAACTTTGATGAAAATCTTAAAGCTACAATTAAGCAGACTTATTGGCCTATAGTCAGAAATCTATATAGGGTGAGTCCTTTTTAGGAATTAAACAGATTAAAGCCTTATTAAGCTGAGAAATATCAAAATTGTTGTTGTAAATGTCCTCAAACGTGCTCATAAATCATGCTTAATTAACTCTCAAAATTGTTGATACAATAACATTGAAAATCCATATGATCCAGCAGAATTTTAATACATATTCTAATAATCGGCTGCAAAAATGTTCTTGAAAATTGAAATAGTTGGATTTAGATTTATCTCTAGTTACTCAATTGGTTCCCAACAAATTGGGACAGAAAAATTTCAGTTAGAGGGAATTTTATTTTTCTCAACTATTTGTACCAAGCTAATTAGTTCCCAAGGAAAAAAGAATTCAAGTCGTCTAACAAAAAGTGGATAGCCAAATATAGTTTGGGAAAAAAATTTGATTAGGTAGAGCATTTCTGAAATTCCCACAGAAATAGAGACTTTCCAACTTGCCTTAATTATATGGCGCAAAACTATAGCAAGAATGTGAATTTCAAATGAAATCCAAAAGAAATATCTTAGCAAGTGAATTAGCAGCAACAATCGCCTCAATATCTCAATAATCAATCCAAAAATCTTGATCTCTCTAAAATCATATTCTCGTCACTGGATCCGAATCTTCTATTATTTTGAGGAAAAATGAGGGTAATATTATTCGCTTGTAGACCGTCAGATTAAAACAGACGAACAAAATTGACTCAAAAGATAAATTTTTTATTCAATATGATTCGTCGGATACTTTGAACGGTTCATATTAATATAAATAGTCCTACTTTACAAAAACGAAAAGTAGATGATCTCAGTGCGCTCGCACTATATTTGTGTCCAGCATAGGGTAATACAAACGGGTCGGGTCGGGTATCCGTGGATCCAATCCGGGCGGATCCACGGGTATCACGGGTCCATAGTGGAAAGGGTCAACTCGACCCGTGATAAATCCGGACGGATCGGGTGGGCATGGGTCTCCGCTGAATTTTCTTTTTTTTTTTAATTTTTTAAATTAATTTTTCTACCGATTATTTTTTTATTTTGTCAAACTTTTTGAATTTTTTTAACTTTGAAATGACATAAAGTGACTTGAATCTGTCACGGATCTTGTCATGAATCCACGGGTCGGGCACGGATCTGGAACGGGTTCCACGGGTCAGGTACGGGTCGGACATGGATCGGGTAAGGGTCGGGCGCTAGTTCGGGCGGGTCACGGGTCGGACGGATTTCAAAAATTTTGGCCTACCTGACCCGCCCTAGATCCACGATTCCATTTTCGACGGGTCGAATCGGGTCTTAGCCACGGATCGGTCACGGTCCGGATACGGATTGGACTACAGACGAGTTGACCCGTCGGGATATTGGCACAACACTAGTCCAGCACAATAGTGTTGGTGGGATGTGATGTGCCAAAAACATGTTAATTTTGGTGGACACAAGTACGACTGGGATTGTGTCGTTTACTTGTAAAAAATATTAGTTTAATAAAAGATAAAGATATTTATGCAGTATTACTTGGGAATTATTAAGAAACAACATATAAAATTGTAATTAACATAAAGATATTTATAGTAGGCTTGTCCTACTTATTTCAAGAAAAAAGAAGTCATAAAAAACTTTTAAACTATACATATTCTTTAGCATGATTGTTTGGTGTTCTCTAGCGGTTTGAGGCCTCCTGCGTTGTTATCAAGTAACATGGGTTGTTGCCTTGTTGGTAGATACAGACGTTTGTTTCAATTAGCTCCATTGAAATCTTCATGTGGAATCATTACATTAACAGAGCCTTTTAATTGTACTCGAGACTACCACAACATGTGAGAAAATATAGCATGACAAAACAAGAAACCCATATTTTTCTCTTGGTATTTCAATAATCTCTCATTTATTACAATTTTAAATTCTAAATTGTCAGATTTTTTTATAAAAAAATGTGTAACTGATTGTATTTAGATCTTAATTCGATATTTATTCTTGATTTGTTTATGGTTAAAATAATTACTTATATATTGCTTTCTAAGTTTAATTAATGCACTTGAAGGCAGTAGCAGAGCCACATGAAGTCAAAGGTGCAGTTGAATTCTCATGAAAAAAAAATTAAAAAATGACCATATATATCATGTTTTTTTTCAAAAATTACCATATATTTTGAATTTTTTTACAAAACCATATAAGATAAATTTTTTAAAAATAACCATCATTTCGAACCACCTGAAAAAAATCATAAATCTTGAATCCCTGACGAAAATTCTAAATCCGCTTCTGCTGGAAGGAATCTCTCAATTGTAACAAATAGCAACAAAAAGTCATCTTAATTACTTTGTCTCTGAATGAAGGAATTATATATATGGACAAGCATATAGATAGAAGTCATGCTCCAACTAATTATTTGTATAGTAATTTCACAGCAAAGACAGACAACAACATATATTTCTTGGATTCTATCATGTTCGATTGAAAGGGGGCAAGAGCAAGAGAGCCTCAGAATAATTAAAGAACAGGAAGGAAATTAATGAGAGGTATTAATCATTAAATTTGTATATAAGTTGTGATGGCGAAATTGAGACCCAGTGGGGGAACCAAGATGAGCAATGCTTTTGTCAGGTCAAAATCATGTTAATTTATGACATTTCAGGTCCTTAATTATACAATGTCCCTCTCAAATTAATAGTGAAATCTATGGATTACACCCGTTATTTAGAGTCTCACACATTTTTTTAAATCTCTATAATATGTATGTGTTGCATGAGTGTGTGTGCAGGTATCGTATCCGATACGATACAAGTATGGAGATATGAAATTTTTTAAAAGTCACGAATACGTATGCAGACAAATGTATATAATAAAAAATTACATTATATATTAAAATATTAGAATTAAGAACCAGCTCTTGATCTAGTGGTTAAGAGCAATGACCTCTTAAAGAAAGATCGCAGGTTCAAAACCCAACTTTAGAGAATTTTAAATCAAAATTTGAATTAGACTTAAGAGGCAAAAACTCCACTTATTCTCAAAAAAATTATTAAAATACTAGAATTATTTTCTATTCATTTGTCTTGTTTTGAATATAAAAATTGATTATGTATGTTACAAGTTTTGAGGATTAAAAAATGAGGACCTATGATTTAATCTCTTTTAGGACTGGAGAGGAGGAGTACATATTAATCTCATTTTTTTAAAGCAATCACGTGGAGCATTTTGACCGCATCTGCACTCATTACAAGTAGGGGGTGTCAATATCGTGCCGTTTCGCACGTTTTCGTTCTGTTTCGTTCGAAACGGAACGAAAACGGAATGACATTTGTGTTCCGTTCAGCCCAACGCAACGACAACGAAAACGAGTTAGGTTTCGTTTATATAAACTAAACGAAAACGTAAGAGGTCCATTACGTTTCGTGGCCCAACGTTAATCCGTCTGTAATCACATGATGAATTGCGGAGAAAAAGAAGAGAGAACTGCAGAGAAAAAGAAGAGAACCCTAGATTGCGCCGTCTATTTCCTTTCTCTCGCGATTGTGTCTCTTTCTCTTCTCTCTGTCTCTCTCTCACACACTGTCCATGGCAATCTCTTCTCTTTTCCTGCCTTTGTCTCGTCGATCCAAGCGTGACGATGACAAGACAGATCTATACGATTGTTCCCTTTAAACCCTGTTGCCATGCCTTTTGCCCGTGCCGTTTCTTTGTATTTCCTAGACCCCAGCCATTTATGCCGACTTGTGACCTCTGGAGGCACCTGTCTTTCTCGACGATGCAGTGTACTGTTGTCGATTTGTTTTGCTAAGTTGCCTATTAGACCCTAATATAAATTCATATGATTGATTTGAGAGCATAGTTGGATTTGTGAGCATAGAGGCATGATGATTGCATCGTCGTTTGAGGCTGGTTGCCACCTTTCACAGTTAGGAAGCATGGCACAAAAGCAATCATTTCTAGCAAATGATTCTTGCTATTATATAAGAAAGGTACTAAGGCAGAAAGGGAGAAAGGAAGAAAGGCAGAAAGAAAGAAAGAAAAGGGAAGCAAGTTGAGAGTTGAGACAGAGAAAGAAAAAAATCATGTAAGAGAGAAAAAAAATCAAATAAGGTAAACATAATCAAACTTTTATCTTTTTTCCTGCCTGCTTATTCAAAGCATAACTCAGTTAACTGAGTCTCTAATTTTTTTGTGTAGGTTTTATTTTCTTGGCTTTGTCTCTCTCTAATGGCTGATCCACAAAAAGAAGTGGGTGAATCAGAGCCTGATCTTTCAGATGATGAGTAAGCTCTCTTACCCCTTTCTGTTAGTTATTGAGTATTAGTAGAAATTGCTTGAAATTGCTTGCTGGATTTATTGATTGAAATTTAGAAATTGATTGAAATGCTTGAAATGTCTTGTTGCTGGCATGATGATTGAAATAGTTAAAATAGCTTGAAATTTGCTTGGATGGCTTTATAAATTGATTGAAATTAATTGAAATTTGTTGCTTGATTAGTTAAATAGCTTGAAATGAAAGAAGCTTGGCTGGCTTAGTGGCTTGGCGTGCTTGTTTGTTTCAAAGTAACTGAAACTGATTGCTGTGTGAAATGCTTGATTAGTTAAATATATAGTTAGATAGTACTTGTGTGAAATGTTTGATTAAATTGAAATAAGTTTGGCTGCTGGCTTAGTGGATTGATTAGTCAAATATATAGTTAGGTAGTTAATACTTGTGTGAACTTGATTGAATTAAATAGCTCGAAATGAAATAAGCTTGGCTGCTGGCTTAGTGGCTCGGCTTGCTTGTTTGTTTCAAAGTTAATGATGCTGCTGCCTTGTTTATTATAGCATGGGGTTAGATCCAAATTTTACCCCTGAGGAAATACAAAGAATTGAAATTGATGCCCACATGGTTGAGACACCAGACCTTGGTGCACTTGCTACCCCTCAAGGTCAAGATCCTAAGACAAATAAAAAGAGAAAAATTAGGGATGAGATGATCTCAGAGGCATTGCAACATTTCACAAAGGGGGATGTTAAGCCTGATGATTTCTATGATGTTGTTTGCAATTACTGTGGAAAAGTTTATCAAATGGGAAATCAAAAGGGTACTGGGTCACTGTGGCACCATTCTACTAAGGGTTGCAAGAAGAGACCAAATAAGAACAAAAGAGATATATTGCAAAGGTTGTTGCAGTCTGGCCCTGCAGCAGGTAAATACATAGTTTGTTTCATTTAATAAATTCTTGATTTTATTTGCAAAGTGTTCTAACAACTTCACTATTTCAGGTGAGCAAAAAGTTGTTGTATGGAAATTTGACTAGGCAGTATGCAGGAGGAACTTTGCAATCATGGTGATTGTCCATGAGTATCCCTTTTGATTGTGTAACTCACCATTACTTGAGAGTGTTCTTAAATAGCCAATGTGGCTGAGAAAGGTGGCTGAGAAGAATATCGGCTTGAGACTAGGTTGAGCACATGGCTGGAATTATGGGTTAATCATCTTATTAGGTAGTTTATGTTTTAAGGTTCCTTTAGGATTTTGTTTAGAGTATGTGACTTGGATTTGTAGGATTTTGTTATCAGCTTGTGACTTGTGATTTGGATTTGTAGGGTTTATGTTGTGAGTTGTGATTTGGATTTGTAGGGTAACATAATTTAACGTTTGTTCCGTTTGTTTCGTTTAATCTGACGGAACGGAAAACGGTAGAAATTTTATTTCCATTCTGATAACGAAACATTCAACGAAACTAATTACAGTTACGTTAATTAGAACAAAACGTAAATGAAACTTGTTATTTCCGTGTCTGTTCTGCACGTTTGACATCCCTAATTACAAGCAACTAACTAGTATTATTATTAGTGTATGTGTACATCAACGAATTCATATTATGTAATGAAACATAAAATTTACGAACGTATTAAATATTTCTTTAAAAACAAAAAATAGAAAAAATATAAAAAAGAATTGTTTTTAACTCTCCTCTTTTCCTTTTCTTATTTACTTATTTATTTGTAATATTTTTTTGTCAAATAATTCAACCTGGCTTCTAATGAACATTAAAAATAATAGAAATTTATTTTAATGCTCACGAGTTGATACTCGAAAAAAATTTCAAAACAAATGACACGAATTAAGAAAGAACATTAAATTGTACATAGTATATTAAAGGAAAAATTGAAAACATTTGAATTTTGCCTAAATATCTCATGTTCAAGCATATATTCTTACAAATTAAGAAAGTTCGATGTTGCCACTTGCCTCATGTACATGTCATTATTACCCAAAAAGTTTTTCAAATTTAAGCAAATTTTATATAGAGAACTGGCATGGAGACTTACAATTAAACAAAGTTCTCAGTCTGAATTAGAAATTAAGTAATTGGAAGTGTCTGAATCTAACACCACTTCTATTCTTCTGCATAAAGGTTAAATTTAATTATTCTGGTTGTCAGACTATAAAATAAAAATCTCAAACATCAATACAATTACATGAAGACAAAACGATAACCACATGTAATTGTATGTTAGTAACACTACAATTTAACTCAGATAATTAGGAGCAAAATAACAATAAGGAAGTACATAAACAAGAAAAAAATACCTCTCTGTAATAACCATGGATAATCACATTATACATGCTAGCAGTAGGAACCTCTCCTACTTCTTTAACTTCTCCAAGAATCTTATAAGATCCTTGATGATAATATTGATCATATTAAAGTCAAAGATGCTAATATGGGAGATCGAATCTCAAATAAATTATCTTAGAGATTGGATAATAAGGAAATTCGAAGTTTATTTTAGAGAAGGGTCTGGGTACAAGTGATTCTTTCTATTACGAAAGAAGAAGGTATATATAGCATGTTCATAGACAAGTGGTCATTAAGTGAAATAAATGACAAACATAATTACAACATTAACTATCTTATCCGACCGTTGCCTGGGACGTAGTTGTCACTGATATTCCGTCAATTCTTCAGTTTCTACCTAGAGGTCATTAAAGTCTCTAATGGTTGCCTTCCTTATTTTGTTGTTTTGAAATATTCAAATGGAATTAGAGAATAATGGAGTCAGAATCAGTCTCTAATGGATCTTTCTCTTCTAAGAGTGATGAAAATGATCCTCTGTATGTATCAGATTTTCCCTGTATCGCTCATACCGACTCTGGTAACCATACCCCAAATAGTCTCATTGCTGATCATTTAAATTCCTTTTATGTCGATTGGATTCGTTTGTTGTCCGGTAGATCTTTCTCTTCACATACGAATAATTCCCATGCCCTTGTAAATCATAGAATGTCTTCGAGTCATCAGAACTATCCTTCGGATGACGAAGGTTTGAAAAATCCTTCGACTCCTGAGGGAGAAAATGAAGGACAAAGTGTTTTGCGAAATCTCGAAGGACATGATCCTTCTAGGGAGGTTGAAGAACAAGTGCTTTAGAGGGGGGAACGATTCCGCTATAGAAAGCGATCCTCTTCCCGAAGGAGTGGATGATATTTCGGGAGAAGAACACTAGAAGATACTTTAATAACTTTTCTTTGTTATTATTACTGCGAAAGTAATCACTTCTCTCAAAATGATAAATCCACATTTCTTTTATTATTCTTGCCACGAGAAGAATGTTGTGTGCTGAAAATGAATATGGATTCAACCAAAATAGAAATCAAACTATCAGGAGTAGAGAAATATCAACGTAGGCATCCATTCATTGATGACAAAGAGAAAGTGAAACTTGAGACAGCGCTTGTGATTCTTCGAACATAGTTTATTTCTATTGGAGGTCGGCTTGGTGTGGAATCCGACTACCATTTAGCAAATTCGCTATTGAAGTTCTTTGGACGTTAAATGTGGCACATACTCAACTTTCTTGTGTTGCTTGGTGTCACATTTATTCCTTCAAAGCTTTGTTCTCCACTTATCATGCTTACTTCGAAGGTTTTCCTAACTGTGAACCTCCGATTAGTTTTTTTCCTAGAATACTAGAATATTTGAAATTATATTCTCTCTAATTCTTTTCTAAATTCTCATGTGCACTTCTGTAAATATTTCCACGAAATTTAGTATAAAATCTAGAATATCCAAGATAACGGTAAATTTAGACAATCAAGACTTGCCTTGGAGAAGGTCTCTTGCAGTTGCAATAATCTCATTGCAGTCGCAATTGACTTGGCATTCCAAACTTGACAGTTTTCTGCCAAGTGTCTTGCGGCTGCAATGGGATCCTTTGCAGCCGCAACGAATCTGCTGAAAATCAGCAGATTTGTTGCCAAATCTCTCTTACTACATTACGGCCGCAAATGATTTTATTGCGATCACAATAGACTTACGTTTGTGCTGTTTTGCTTGGGCTTTGATCCAATTTGAGTTGGGTTTAACTCAAACAATATTTATGAATTCACACTAACAACAATATATAGTTTAATTAATCATAATCGGTCCATTAACAATTATAATTAATTTACTTTAATTCTATATGCATGCATGTCCAAAATATTAGTAAAATACGTATAATGCATTAAATATTGAATTAATCACATTTACAACATTTCGACATATTACTTCTCACAATATTAGATAACAGTACATGACATGTAGTAATCATATAACACGTAGTTCAAACTTTATTTATTAAAATTAACGTCTCAATTTCAACAAAAAAAAAACATGTAATAGAACGTTAAAGCTCTTAAGAAGATAACTTAATAAACAAGCTACTTTGTAATTAAAAATCATTTTTTTTTAGTTTAGTTTTTATATCCACAGTTACTTTCTGTTAGAGACCGCTCACAGAAGTTTTTATCCAAAGAGAATTACATCCACTTGTACCTACTTATATAATGTACTTCTTGATTCTCTGCCTCAATCATCCTTGGTTTTCCACACGGCATCATCATTTCGGAAATTCTTGAGATTCTAAATAATTGTCAAGTTAGTTTTAGAAATTTTATCTTTTTTTAGTTATTAAACATTTTATCTCTAAAATTAAAACATTAGAGTTTCTTAATTGTCACATCATCAAATATTACTAGTGTTGTGGAAGACCGATAAATTTTAGCCAATCATTAAGTCACGTCAGAGTTTATAAACTCTAGAACAAAGTTGCTAAATAAAAATTATGAAGCAAAGTTGCTAAATAAGAAACTCATCTACATCTCTAAAAGTCATTTAGAAATTGTCACGTCAGATTAGAAACTTCAAAAATTTCAAAAATGAAGAGACTCTCAAGAACTGAAGTTTCGACTTTACAAGTAACCACTGTACCAAAGTTCACCTGATTGAGACAAAAATTCCAGTCAAAAATCCAACAAATCATCGAAAAGATGACTCTAATCAAACACCCCAATTGTTTAATCAGCCAAATCCCACTTTAATTAGGCCCCCACACACATGCAATATTTGAATAAAATACTAACCATGTCAACCTCTAAAAAATTCCTTACCAATTCAAACAACAGAACCAACAAAGATTACAAATTAAAACTGAAATTAGAGATTAAACAACTCACCTCGTTGCCAATTGAAGCACCAACAAGCTTTTGAACATAGGTAATCACTTGCTTAGGCTTAGTGTCAGACTCCATGGTAGGTTGCACCAAGCGAACGATCTGAAAGTGGGGCCAGAAATCTGTCTATGATAAGGCCAAAAGAGAAATCAGGATAGAGTAGAGTTCTAAAAAGATCCGGACAGGTTGACCTGCTAGTGATTCGATCTGTGATCGATCCGATCCGAGGTTCAAACCCATTCCGACCCGTGGAAAAAAATTCGTGCATCTACAGCGGGGCGGGGAGCCTCATTTTCTCGAAAACTCGTCCCAACCCGTCCCCTGACAAACCCGCCCGATCCGTGTCAAACCCACGAACCTGTGCCAAATCCGTGTGAACTTGTCGACCCATGCCAAACCCGTTACAAATATGTGTCCGTGCCAAATCCGTGCCAACCCGTGTCAAACCCGTGTTACCCGTGCCAAACCCGCGGAATACTCATGCCAACCCATTTTTTTTTCCAATTTTTTCAATTCGAAAATTCAAAAAAAAAAATCCGGCAGGAACCCGACATGTCCCGCCCCACTTGTGACCCGACCCGTCCAAACCCAAAAATAAAACTTTTGATTATTAAACATATTAATATCCACTAGTTTATAATAATGTTTGGTTAGTATATTCTTCTTCATACAAAAACTTGTGGTTCATTTCATATGATAGCCTCTATGTAAAAAACATCCAGGAACTATTATGTACTTATTTTATCATTCACTACAGAGAATTAAATATAACTAATATTTTTCGTCGTTCACACAAATTTAAAAAAAGAAGAAAAAATCAATTAATAAATAAATACCAGTTGCAATATTAAGATTAATATAATCCAATAATTGAGAAGTACCTTTTGTCAGAGAAATTTTTTTGTTGTAGTCTATAGTGACTTCTAGTTGACGATATGTTATAAAATTATACCTCAATTGAATTTGAGAAATATTCTAAAATTATTTCTATATTTTAATGTCCATCGATCTTTCAAAAATTTTACCGAGCCTCTCTTTATAGTTTAGAGAAATAAATGAAAACTCATATTAATCGGAAATTAACACATAAATTAAGATACAGAGGTAGAAGGTGAAATCGTCTAATATTGAATTATTTTTATAAGAGAAGGAATCACTTTACAATGATTATTTTGACAATCTTAATAATGAATTTTCAAATAAATAGTTAAAAAATCTTAAATAGAAAAAGTTTAAAAACACATTCTTAAACTAATAGATTAGTTATGTATTTGATGCAATTTGAGTGTCATTTTTTGCTTGTAATGCATTATTAATTATTAACCATTGAAAAGTTACATAAATCTTTGATAATTTTGGATGAAGATAACCCATTTCAAATCCCATCGTCAATATTTTCTTCATCTCAAATGAAGATATAGTCGAAGTCAGTGGTTAAGAGAAATATATCTGTCTTTTTTAAGGGTAAATTTGTCAACTTGAATTTTATAATAAATAATAATAAATGAAAATGGAGAAGTGAGATATTTATGGGCAACTTATAATTTTTAATGTTTTGATTGCGATATTGAAATTTTTTAAGTCTGATAAATTTATAAACAATTCACCCATGTCGAATTGATTGAGAGGTTAGGATTGTTTCATGAATTCATATATGCTGTTATTTTGGGGATAATAGAATGATGTTATTTTTTGATTTGACTGTCAATTTTCAATCTAACGATAAAATATATGATACATTGGACTCTTGCAGTCTATTTGCATCAAAATCTACCAATAAAATAAAAAAATAACAGAACTATGTTATTACCAATAATAACAGCGGATACGTACTCTTGTTTCATGGTCCCCTTTATAAGTCCTCACAAAAGGCCAGCCTGCAATATTCTTGTCACACTAAATAATGGTTGTCATGTCATGACGCCATTATTCACAAAAAGCCCACGGTCCCTACTTCAGTATATTTTTTTTTTGTTGATAATTAATTTGATAATTTACAATAGAAAAGGTCGAATTTTTTTTCTGACCCTCGAAAATATAAGAATTACACTCATAGCTCTGTTTTCAAACATTTGATAGCTATAGCTCTATTTTTCTGCATTCAGCGTTTAGACTAAACGCATGCGTTCATGCTGAAAAAACAAACGACAAAAATGATTAAGTATGATGCAAAATTTCAAATCTGCGTTCACGTCTGAATGCCGCGTCTGAACGCTGCGTTCAGGCAACGTTGTGAACAACACATCTGGACGCACGTCTGGACGTAGAACGTTGTGAACAACACATCTGGACGCACGTCTAGACGCTACGTCCAGACGTGAATGCAAATTTCAAAAGTACTTGATATTTTTTTTGCTTCGTAAACTCGGGTGACATCTATTTTTGAACGTTTGCGTCTAGAAAACACTTCTAAATGCTTAACGCAGAAAAATAGAGCCATGACTGTCAAATGTTTGAAAGTAGGATCATAAAAATAATTCTTATTTTTTTTAGGGTCAGACAGAAAAAAAATTTGAAAAGATCCCATGAATTTTTTTTCAAAATATAAAAGGAACATGAGCATTTTAAGGCCTCTTGAGAAAATTTTTCTAATAGAATCATGACAATGCTATCCTAGGGTTAGAGTTGTGACAATATCTGGGCGGGTCCGGATCGTTACCGACCCGATTCGTGCCCGAACCGTGACCGATCCGACCCGTGGACCATACTCGATCCGACCATGGAAAAAAACCGTGGGTCTAAGACGGGTTGGGTAGATAATTTTTCCGAAACCCGTCCCAACCCGTGACCCAACCCGTGATTCCCGTGACAGACCCGTCATTTCATCGGCCAATTCCAAGTCACTTTGTGTCATTTCAAATTCAAAAAATTAAAAAAATTCGGAAAAAATATTGACAGCAAAAATAATTTAAAAAAATTTAAATTTTTCGGGTTTTTTTTCGATTTTTTTTTAAGTTGTATCATTTTTTTCTAACTTTTTCAATTCAAAATTAAAAAAAAAATCCGTGTCCGTCCGACCCGTCCGGATTTATCACGGGTCGGATCGACCCTTTCTATTCCGGACCCGTGTTTACCCATCCCGTGATATCGGTGGACCCATGATATCCGTAGACCCGTAGATTCGTGGATCCGTCCGGGTTGAATCCACGGATACCCGAGCCGACGCATCTGTTATACCCTACCTAGGGTTATTCAAGAAGAAATGATAGCAAAATTGTGAATAAACTATTTTATATATGAAAATTGTGAATAAACTAGTACTGTGGGATGGTATTTTAAGAATGGATATGTTGGGCCCAAAGAAACTGTAGCGTCGTCAAGAATTTTTTTTCCTGATTTATTTTTGAAACATTATAAGAATGGATGGAGATAAAGAAATTATTGTAATATGATAGTTTCTTAAGAAAAATATATGTCGACACATATTGTGGCAATTGATAAAAATATAATGCAATTTTCGAAATTTTTTATTCTTTTTATAAATATTGAATTAGAAACAATGAAAACCTGAATTCATATCCTCTGAAATTACAATAGCTATCCGTCCCCTGATTCTCAACGTTGCTACAGCATTTTTGACCTGTCCGTACAGTAATTGCTACAGTGCCCACTCGGTAGTCTGTTTATGAGAAAGTCTTCATTCTCAATGCAAAGTAAATAGGTAATCAATGACATGTGGCAAGACATTGCAAGAAAGATTTATTTTTCTTTTTAGTCTTCTAATATCATCTTATGTTTTAAGGTTCCTTTAGGATTTTGTTTAGAGCATGTGACTTGGATTTGTAGGATTTTGTTATCAGCTTGTGAGTTGTGAGTTGTGATTTGAATTTGTAGGGTTTATATTGTGAGTTGTGATTTGGGTTTGTAGGGACTGTACTTATGGGCTGTATTGCAGAAGACTACTGTGATTCTGTGAAGTACTGAGATATTGAAATGATTATTCAGTTTAGTTCAAAGTAAAACCAACTGGTTATGTTGTAACATAATTTAACGTTTGTTCCATTTTTTACGTTTAATCTGGCGAAACAGAAAAAAAAATTTCCGTTCTGATAACGAAACATTCAACGTAAATAATTGCAGTTACGTTAATTAGAACACAACGGAAACGAAGCTTGGTTTTTCCGTTTCGTTTTTAACGGTTGACACACCTAAATGCACCGAACGATGCAATGATAACTCAACCCATTCTCATGCTTTTCCAAGAAAATTTCTTATACCGAACGGGGCCGTGGAGGTCGCGCACCGGCCTCCGCCTGCCTCCTCCTCTACACTCTCCTCTTTCCCCCTTCCCTCCTCCTCCTCTTCATCTTTTTTCTGCCATCATCAAAGTCGAGAGAGGATCGTTGCCAGAAAAAAAAAAAAGAGGAGAGAATCTCTCGATGGGTTCTCCTAGTAGCCGCCTCTCACTCCGACTCGGCCTCATTTTCCTCTCAAAACTCTATGTCGTGAAGGAAATGAGAAGGGAAACCACACCGCAGGTTTCTCCTAGTAGCCACCTCTTGTTTTGAATTGGTCTCTCTCCACCTCTTGTTTTGAATCGGTACCAAACTCCAATCTTTCATGGAGACGGCCGTGATAAGAGAATAGAAACCATAACACTAACCAGAGGAGATCTGTGGCCTGCATCACCCAATGGAGTGGTAGCGTGCGACGACGACCTTAAGAGGTTCACCAGCGGCTCCTCAAAGATTCAACAGGACCATAGGTGGTGTGAGCCTCTACAAGCACAAACATATGGAATGCTTCAACGACAAGAGCCGAAGATCAGAGGTGTGCCAGTACTCACCCACATAAGGATATAGAACTAAATGCAGGTATATTGTAGTTGATTTTGTGATCCATAGTAAAATTTGAGGGCTCGACCCTCATCTTAATTTGAAGATGAATAGTGCTACAAGGCCAACTTTGATGTACGAAGAATAGTTAGATGTACCCAAGAGAGTTGAGTGATTGCATGCCGCGACAAGCGGGATATGTCTTGCAGCCTGGTGATGATGGAGAAGCATCGTTTTCTCATATGTTATGTTTGTTCGATTTTACAATTATAAGGGTCATATGGGATGCCATATAAAACGATAAGTTTTATGAACATAATGTGTTATACAATTATATATTAATTATATGTCATTAATATCCATAACTCTTGTACCCCGTACGCAGCATGCAGTGGAAGTCAAACAATCAAACTCTTGTACCCCGTACGCGTGCTCCAACTAACTTTCCAAAAAGGAAAAGTCAAACAGTCAAATGCTTTTTAAAAATGGAAAGTCAAACAGTCAAAGCAAATAAAAATGGAAAGTTGGATTGTGTACATTATTATGAACGCTTCCGTCCTATACACTATTAATAATGTTTTTCATACAATGAATATGTGTTCATACTAAATAAAACATGTGTTCAGACAAAATAAAACATATGTTCAAACTAGTTGAAAGATGTGTTCATACTAGCTTTTAAAAGTCTTTTTTTGCACTGTTCAATATCTGTTTGCACAAAATGCAAGAGGTGCAAACTACATAAAACAAGTGTTCAACATGTTTTCATACTAGCTGTTTCGAATATGTTTTTGCACTGTTTCAAGCATTTTTTTGAGAAAATTTGAGCAAAAATTAAAAAAAGTGATTTGCAGGCTTTAGAATCGTTTTTGGGGTCAAAACTTTTCCATAAAATGTGCGTCGTGTCGTGCCGTTTCCGAAAAGTGCTCATACGTGCGAATCAGAGCTACGATTTAAAAGTTATGTCCGTTCGAAGATCAAACGTTATTTTGAGCTCATACTAACTAAGATATAGTCATACTAGTTCATACTAAATACAACAAGTTTTCAGACTAAATAAAACAGATGTTCAGACTAGTTATTTCAGGTCTGTTTTTGCACAGCTTCAAGTCAATTCTGAGGCACATATAAATGAAAAAGATATTCAGACTAAATAAGAAAGATGTTTAAAGTAAATGAAATAAGTGTTCAGACTAGTTGTTTCAAGTCTGTTTGTTTGCAATATTTCAAGTCTATTTTGTACAGAAATGATGTGCATACTAACTAAGGATACAGTCATACTAACTCCTCTGATGATCATACTAACTCCTCTGATGGTCATACTAACATCTCAGATGGTTATACTAACTCTTCTAATTGTCATACTAGTTGTTTCAAGTCTGTTTTGTACGAAAATTGTGTGCATACTGAATAAAATAGGTGTGCATACTAAATAAAAAATGTGTTAAGACTAAATAAAACAGGTGTTCGGATTAATTGTTTCAAGTCTGTTTTTTTCACTGTTTCAAGTATAATCTACACTATATAAGAATGTGCTAATATTAACTAAGGATGTGATCATACTAACATCTCAGATGGTTATACTAACTTCTCTAATGGTCATACTAACATCTTAGATGGTTATACCAACTCCTCTGTTTTTTTTCATCAATTCATCTATATTTTTCAATATTTCATTAATTCATTATTGTTTTTTAATGTTTTCATCAATTTTTTTATCTTCATCGATTCGTCGTTGTTTTTCAATGTTTTCATCGATTCTTTTTTTATTTTCATCGATTCATCGATGCAAACCTGACATTTGTCGATGATTTCCATCGTTTCATCGATGCGAAACAACATTTCATTGATGCGAAGCATGGATTCAATGATGTTTTTCAATGTTTTCATCGATAAAAAAAGAAAAAAAGGAAGAAGAAATATGCAGTTCGAATAGAAAGAAATAAGTTCAAAAATAGAATAAGAAAAAATAAGAATAAGACAAAAGAGGAAGGAGAGTGAGAGACGGGAGGTTAATCTGAAATTCAAAATTGAAAACAATTTTGCCTTATGCAGGGTACAAGTATGGGGTAAGAGATTAAGGGTACCAAAATAATTTCTCTAATTTAAATTACCTTTCATAAAGTTTGAAACACAATTGTTGACACCTAAAAATGTATCAATTATTAGCCGACAAATAAGGAGAAAATAAAACAAGCATCATAAGCATAATCAAACATACAAGGGGCATCAAATGAAGACCAATTCAATATTGGGAGAAATTATGATTTTATGTGGAAAAAATGCGAAAACCTCATCAAACCCGAATCAAGTACAAAGGAGGCTTAAGAGTGTTCTTCAAAGAATTAACATGATGTTTATGTGATCAAAAGTGTTATTAGAGACATAATGTGTGCAATTAACATGATTGTCATATTATTAAATAATCATATATAATATTTTGGAATTAATCAATGATCAAAAGCTCAAGAAACTTTCTCAAGCTATATACCAATAAATTCCATATAAAATTTATGAAATTTTGGGCTTTATTTCACTCAAAAATTCGACAATTTGAGCTTTCAAACAATTCAAAACAAATTTGAATAATTCAAATTCGAACAAGCATAAAACATCATGTGGGTACAACTTTGGCCTTTCTATCTAAATATTTCTGAGCTTTGAATGGACCTAGTTCATGAGTGTATAATTGGGCTTTAAAGATTGTAAGTCTCTCCCAAATATGAGACAAAACAGGTTGTTGGATTATGTCTCATTAAACATTACAAGAGGACCTTACGTTGTCAGCAACCCAATCAAGCTCTGCTCGTAACTTAAATCTTGCCCTTATCAGTGACACATCGTGCCTTAAACCTTTCTGACCGAAATCTAAATCCCCTGACCAAAACTTTGATTAAGAAAATAGGAGAGAGAGAATACGAACTCGACCAATCTGGGAGTGCCACGTGTTCCCTCCTTCTTCTCCCCTCCTGAGCTACTCCCTTCGAAACTAAAGGCCTTCAGTGGGAGTGATCTCCCTGGCCTTTGAGAATTAAGCTGCAAGTCATATACCGATCGAAAGAGGAGAGTGAGGAGATCACAATGGTACTAATCAATCAACCCAAGGCTTAAAGAATGAGGAGAAAGATCAAGCTCAAATATGTCGATACCAAGATCAAAAGTAGCAATTCAGAGCACCACGATGCTAGAACCAAGCTTTGCAAGACCAAATATATCGGTACCAAGATCAAAAGTAGCAATTCAAGGCAAGATGCTTGGATGACTCCTGGGATCACCACGATGCTAGAACCAAGCTTGGTTTGATTTGCAAGTGACCAATTTGGTCAGGACACCTGAACTCTCCCTCACAGTGACTGACAAGTGGGCTCACTGATCTAAGGAGCTTTGCAAATGCAAATAGAGGTTGCAATGACCTAACATCACTCAATTGGGTATGTCTAAAGTTTAATTGGGTTAATTTGGAGCTCAATTGCAAAAGCTCAAATGCAACACTCGAAATGAAGCATGAAGGTGCTGAAAGTGTCAATATTAGTCTCCAAGCGATTTTAGAAGCTTCCATACCTCTACCAAATTAGTTGAGGTCAGCAAAGGACACCATTTTGATACAAATCTTTCAGAGATTTGTTATTATTGTGCATATCTTATTTCAATTCCAAATTCAAATTCTTTTTGCAAACATGTACATTATGTTTGTATACTCCAGAATTATTTCATAATTTTTTGACAAATATTTCTCAAATTGAAGCCAATTCAATCTCAGATTTCTAAAAATCACAGAAAAATAGGGTTCAAATGCAATAAATAGTTTCCTTTGTCCAAATCTGAAATTTAAAAAACAGAAATACTTCTTTTCATATGTCAAAACCTAAATCCAAGCTTAACCATCCATGTCAGTGACCTAAATTTCGATTTGCATCCATAAAACTCAAATTAGCCATGAGTGCATGGTGATTATGCACCTGCCTGCCATCCAAATTTATATCTCCCCAAATACTTTAGCACTTTGAGTTAGATCCAGATCTTTGTACCTATTTGTAGCCTGATATTCATACTTTCAAGCTATGAACTCAAAACAATCTACTCTTTGTTCAAATTCTTCTAAAATCAAGTTCAAAATAAAAAAAAATAACAAAAGCTGCTTCTTTCCTTTTTATGGATTCAAATTTCAAATAAAAAATTAAAATTCTTTTGGATCTCTTCAAGTCTCAAGCTTTCCATTCTTCAAAACAAACATATAAACTATCTCAAATCAATCATCAAACTCAATTTCATGCGTTTGATTACTTATTTAGAACTGATTTTAGTATGGTGCTCAATTGAATCCAATTGAACTGAACTGAACCAAAATTACTTGACTTGAATTGCTTCTATGATGATTGAATGATGTTTAAGCATATGATTGTGGACTTGCTTGATGAATAAAAGATCAAGTTAGCCACTGAAACCCAAACAAGTAATCAAATTGATCAAATTGTGCTGAAACTGAACCAAATTCAAATTAAAGTAGTCGCAAATTGAATTGCATGTTGATTTGATGTTGCTTATGCTTATAAATGCTTATTGTGTCCCAAAGAACCGAATTGAGCACTTGAAATCCAAATTCAAATCAAAACTTTGTTGTTTTGTCCCAAATGCCCTAGATAGTGAAGTAAATTAAATCAAATTCAAATTCAAATTCAAATTGTGCCAAGTCAAATAAACACTTGTTTGATGTTCTCTGGTGATCTAAGGACCTCTCTGGATCAAGAGAAATTGAATTGGACCTCCAAAATTCAAATTGAAACTTCAATTTCACTGTTTTTATCCCAAATAACGTTACGACCAGTGTTAACTTGGTTTGAAATAAGTCCTCCTAACTTAGGCATGTTATGGTCAATGTCAACAAAACTCAATTATCAGGTCGTATGTAGCTTGTATATCCTGTTTGGAAATACTAATACTACATATGGATTCTCTGCATCAACACAAAAGAGCACAACATAAACACTACCACAGAAATGACCTTTAAAAGCGGACAAAATCCCCCTTTAAAATCGGACCCCAACCCGCTGTAAAAGGGAGGTCTTTTAAAAGTTCCAGAAGTCCGCTGCTAGTTATCATGTCTTTAAAATCGGACAGCAGCAGATGGATCCGATTTTAATACACCTTTTAAACCGAACGTGTATCAATAGGCCCGCTTTTAAATACAAACATTAAAACCAAATCGTAAGCCTAGGATCCGCTATTAAAGGTATTGCGTTCACTGCTAAAGGGTTGCTGCGAGTTTCAATTTTAAAATTTGGCTGGCGCGAATTTTCAATTTTTTTCAAAATGACCTAGAATTTTTTAATTTTTCCAAAAACAATCTTGAATATAATTTTATAAATAACCTAAAATTTTAAAATTAGTTCTAAGAATGACCTAAGATATTATTCTTTTTGATGAAAAATCATATAGTTTCACATATTTTGTATAGCTAAAATTATTAAAATGAATATTTGTTAATTTCAATAATGATTAAATAATATGAAGAAAAAAACGAAATCTTCAATTAAATATTTTTCGAATCTCTTCTTCAATATTCTTCATAACAAATCTTCTTCAACTATTCAAATCTTCAAATCTCTACTAATTATTATTTATTAGAAGGGTTTTTCTAAGTATAATTTTGATTGTTGAGAGATAGAGAGAAATGAGAGATGAAATGCAAATTAAAGAGGTTATATAGAGATGGGAGAGGGAAAATAAGCTATCAATCTGTGGGTATTGTTTGCATGGTTAATGAACGTTGAATTGATTTCAAATGGACGATGCAAATTAAAGAAGCACAAGTCGATCCGTGTGAATGCTTTTAAATTGGACCCTGCAAGAATTCCAATGTTAAAAAGATTTTAAAACCAGACTAAAACAGACGTCGGTGTTAAATATCCTTTAAAACCGGACTGGTGCAGCATTCGATGTTAAAAACCCCTTTAACACCGATCCTTGTGTTACAGTCCGGTTTAAAAGCCCTGTCCGGTATTAAAAACCCCTTTAAAATCGGCCCTTTTGTTACAGTCCGGTTTTAAAGCCCTTTTAACACCGAAGGTTAGTTAATGTTCGGTTTTAAATCCAACTCCGGTTTAAAAGAGTTGGTTTTAAAGATCCTTTCTGTAGTAGTGAAAATTATGGAAGACTATCAAAAGTAGCTTTCTTCTATTATCTTTTGAGGTATTTTTTTAACTAGATTTTTAGATTGTTTGAGGATTAATTTGTCTCATAACAAAAGATCAACCGAATGAAATTAAGAACTTAGGATGATTTAGAAAATAAACCTTTCAGTTACCAAGAAGTATAAGATTGATTGTGCAGTAGGAGGGGGATAGAGCGATTGTGGCGAGGCTGGCAAAGGAAGGGATACGATGGAAAATGGATAGAGGAAAAGAGAGAGGCGATACGATTGTTTGGAAAGAAAAGATTATTGGGATAATTTGTGGCAGCAAGATAGAATTGGTTTCTATATGGCGTATGGACCGTATGCGGCGCAAGGCCCTTGTAATATTGTAATATTGCATGTTCAATGCTCATTTTTAGTTATTTAAATGCCATAGTCTGATTCAGCATTTAAGATGATGGATGGATATTGTTCGGATCCGATTTTTTTTTGTTTAATCTTGACCGTTGCAGGTCTTGTCATCTAAGGTGCTTAAAAAGGAGAACTAATAATCGTACTCGTGCACAACAACGAGAGACAATAATGTACACGAAAAATCGCCCACATATTAACTACTGAACTGTCATGCGTCTTGTGTCTTGCGTCATGTGGCTTGCAACGTCTTGCGTCATGCGTCATGCGTCATGCTTCATGCAGCTTGTGTAATGCGTCATGCGTAATGCATCACGTGTCATGCGTCATGCGGCTACCAACGTCTTGCGTCATGCGTCATGAGTCATGGGTCATGCGTCATGCGTCATGGGTCATGCGTGTTGCACCGTCTTGCAGCTTCCGTCATGCGTCACGCATCTTGCATCATGCGTCTTGCGTCATGCGTCTTGCGTTTTGCATCATGCAGCGAGCGTCTTGAACAATGCATCACGCATCACACTTCTTGCATCATTCTTCATGCGTCATGCATCATGCGTCATTTGTTATGCGTCTTGTGTCATGCATCTTGTGTCTTACGTCATGCTTCATGCGTCATGCGTCGTCATGCATCTTGCATCTTGCGTAAATGGATTGCAGCATCTTGTGTCTTGCGTCATCCTTGCGTCATCCTTGCGTCATGCATCTTACGGCTTGCATCACATGAAATGCGTCATAGGTCATGCATCATCATGCGTCATGCGTCATGCATCATGCGGCTTGTGTCATGCGTCATGTGTCTTGAACAATGCGTCTTGCGTCTTGCATCATGCGACGAGCGTCTTAAACAATGCGTCACGCGTCATGTGTAACGCATCACGCATCTTGCGTCATGTATAATGTGATATGCGTCATGCGTCAAGCGTCATGCGTCACGCATCATGCGTCATGCATCGTGCGTCATGCATCGTGCGTCATGCTTCATTTGTCATGCGTCATGCGTCGTTGTGCGTCATGCTTCTTGCGTAAATAGATTGCAGCGTCTTGCTTCTTGTGTCTTGCGTCATACTTGCGTCATGCGTCTTTTGGCTTGTGTCACACGTCATGGATCATGCACCGTCATGCGTCATGGATCATGCACCGTCATGCATCATGCAACATGCGTCTTGTGTCATGCGTCAAGCATCTTGAACAATGTGTCTTGTGTCTTGCATCATGCGGCGAGTGTCTTGAACAATGTGTCCCGCATCACGCGTCTTGCGTCATGCGTCATTCGTCATGCATCATGTGACTTGTGTCTTGCGTTATGCTTGACGCGTTATGCGTTATGCGTCTTGTATCATGCGTCAAGCGTCTTGAACATTGCATCTTGCGTGAAATTACGTATTAAATTGTTTGGGAAATTAAATTATTTGCGTCATCTAATTCCTTTAGGGGAAAAATCATCAGTGAGGCCAGGGTGGGCCCCGGCCCCTTGTTACCCTAATCCCTTATTTAAATTTCTAATGAAATTTAATTAAATGGTAATATTTTAATTAAAATTTTTATTAAAATTGAAAATCTTTAATTAGAAGTTTGCAAAATTTGATTGAAATTAGACTATACTTGCAAATCGGCTCCACCTAATTTGATGTTCTGATTTCGCTCCTGATTTCGTTGGTAGGAACCAGTGAAATGTTAAATGAATAATGTCCTGCTTTATATGATGAAAGTTAGATCCGTGTTTGTTGTCATTATTTCAACGGCAAATGGTGCCATTTCCTTAATATGAGTCGCTACTTTAATCTCAACAACTGTGATTTGATGATATCATTATTTTGTGGGGTCCACTGTGTGTCTCAATGTAAAATTTCTGCCAATAAAACTACGGCAGCGGATAAGTTTCTGATGATAGCCGTAGCCGAATTCTTAACCGTAATTAATTGTCATTCATGTCAATTTCATTTTCTTATTTTAGTTTTGTCTTTGGTCGGGTATTCAGGTCTATTACTTTACAGACAAACACTGATGACATGTACATCTGAATAGAGAGACAGAGATTTGCACATGGATGGGATCCATGACGAGACCTATACTTTGAACTTATCAAAATTGAGGCAGCAACATTAATATGACAATGATTTGTGTAATTTAATTGTTGGTCTCTTAATTCTTATTAAAATATTAAGAAAATTAATTAACAGTTCTACATAAACAGACTTTAATACCTTCTTTCAATATTTGTTGTGCAAAACAAGGAGTATTAAAATGATATTGTGGCACAACCGAAATTCTGTTAACAAATTTAATATCGGGTGTTATAAAAAATGGAGTATAAAAAAGACATAGAAGAATGTGAAAGAACGTGAAGAGCTTTTAATATCGGTCGTTATAAAAAAAGATGGGGTGTTAAAAGTGACATTTAATATCGGATGTCAAACAAGATGGTGTATTAAAATGAACTTTTAATATCGGGTCTCCATTAACAACGAATATAAAAGATGATCTTTAATATCAGTTGTTTATTAATAACCGGTATAAAAACCTCCACCTTTAATAGTGGTTGTTTCTTATCTTTAGCAGGCCACTATAACACCGCCTCCTCAACTGATATAAAATGCAACTTTTACCCGGTATTGTAACTCAATTCTGTAGTAGTTTAAGTGTTATAAATTAAAAGTAAGACGAGATAATTCTTTTGAAAAGTCACTGAACTTTGTATCATATACATATTTGATCTGGACTTTAATTTATCCATTTTTAGTCATAGAACTTTGATATATCTCGATATTTAGTCACTCTCTCATTGTTTTTCATTAAAAAATTTAATGAAAATTTGATATGGCACCTAAATGACAACAAAATTTGAAAGATTAATTATTATGAAGATTGTAGAAGGAAAAAAAGATGCACTTCACACTAGTTTTTCATCAAAATTTTGATGAAATTTTTGTGGAATTAAGCTATTAAATTTGAAGATATATCAAATTTTAGTGACTCGAACTGAATAATTCAAAATTCAATGACTAAATGTGAATTTGTTACAAAGTTCAACAACCTTTCAAAAAATTTACTCTATTATATATTATCTACATTGATTTTATTTTTTGAAAAAAGAAAATCAACAACCATTTCATACAATCATTTCCAAACAAATTAAAGGATACCATAAATATGTATCTCGTACTATAATTATTTCAGAAAAATCAATAATATTGAATGGTCATATCGTTAGATCGACAATTTTTCATACCTACAAAAAAAATAACAAAATTAAAAAATGTAAATTCACTCATAATCAAAAGATTTTATGTAGACCGTGTTCAACAGTTTGCATCGATTTTTCAAATTTTAAGATTCGAGATGCAGATGTGAATCACACAAGTTTTTGTACTTTGTGAAGCAGTATAGCTTTAACTGTGTATGTAGTATGTATGTTGCATAATTGTGTATAACAAATTAAGAACTAAATCACACGTACTTGACCGATAAATATGAAATAGTAATTTTTTAACCAATAAGTCCTAACATATTTCATATTTGAAATCTAGCCAGGAATAATTCTGATGGATATATCAAACTAGAAGTTTGAATTCCATCATGTTATATCAAATTAAAAAAAATGTTAAATACCATTATCGTTCAGCCAATTATAAATGAAGATTAAGATTTATATCTTGTCATAATGATATTATTCATGTCAAGACGTATATGAATATTAATTAATTTTATTGATGAGACAAAATGGCAAAAATGCTATTATCAATTTTATTAGTAAGAGCTTGATCAATCCCACTTAATTATTTATTATAGCTACAATGCTCATAAATCAAATTCAAATTTATTTAATAGAAATAAAGTTATAATAACATATTATTAAAATCAAACATGTTATGTAATTGAACATAATATATAAAGTTTAATCTATCATGCACTTAGCCTATTGCTACAAAAACAGTTGATGCCTACACATAGTTGCATTGAGGAAAAAGAAAAATGAAAACAAAAAGTGAGAAAGAAACTGTAAAGCACATTTGAACTATATAAGAGATATAAGAATATATAAATGTATAATATATTCAAGCGACGTTCCATTTTTATGCTTCGAAGTTATTTGCAACAAACAGGTGGGTGGTTGGCAACCAGACTTGTGGTACAGTATACCGGCAACTCGTCGGTGCCTATCTCCGTCAAATTTTCCAACTCGAACAAATCCGAGCTACCATCACTATCATCATCATCGTCTTCTTCTTCTTCTTCTTCTTCTTCTTCTTCTTTGTCCTTCTGTAAGCCTCTTAATATCTCCTCAACTCTTCTTTTCACTGCCTCTGCCTCCATATCTACATCCTCCATCTCTTCTGGTGGCAGTACTGGTACTAGAACAGGTACGGGAACTCCCTGTTGGGGTTCTGATAAGCCCATTCTATTTTTGTTCTTTTTCCGTGTCCTACTAGAAGAGAAAATTGCCTTGAGAAAATTAGAAAGAGGAGAACTACTACCCCTGGTACCGGTACCAATACTGTTACTATTTGCACATGTACGTCCTTTTCTGAGTTCCCTCCACCTCATACGGAATGGATTTGACTTTTTTTTCTTCTCTTGAGGTGGAGTTCTCGGGGGCAATGCCGGTGGGGCGAACTGGACCCGAGTCGCTCTGACGAGTCTAGACTGTGGCACCTCTGCGTCGGAAGAGAAACCATAGCTGGAGGTGTCAGATGAAGTGTAGCTAGGTGGGGCTTGTTTCCTCTTCGTCGTCGAGGTCCACCAGAAGTGATCAGAGTGTGTCTTCTTCTTTTGTGATAGTGGGTCGGGCTGAGGTCTCGGTTTTGAATGCTTCGTGCCAGCCCTATCAATCTCCGGTGTGCCACCATCGAGGGAACGGTAAATAGCGTCAAGGAGAGTGGCTGAGAAGGTGGGGTGTGATGTCTTTCGTGGCGGCACGAGAGGTGGAGGCTGCCTCTCACGGCAGTAGTCCTGCATGATTAATTGGCCGGGGATAGAGAGAGAGGAAGGAAGGAAGAGAGACAAGGAGAGATGGAGGGGACGTGTATGGGTAATGGGTGAAGGCTAGTTATTGAGAGAGTATTATTGAGTAACTAATGAGTAATGACAGAGTTGTGCGACGAAATAGCGAGAGAGAAATAATTCAGTCTGTTCGGTGAGGTGGCTTGTTCTGTCGGTTATGGCAGATCTCTTGAATCCAATTCCAAGTAATAAACAATGAGTTGATTATTATCAGAGATCACTCTCAGTCTCAGATAGAGAAATGAACAAAGTTGAATGGAATATAATAAATTTACTATACGGTGGTAGTTGTATTTGCCACAAAGGATCTGAACTCGCTATCCTTAATTTCTCAGGGTCCGGCGTCGTCGTTGTCTACAACTACAAATCTACAATTGGTGGAATCGGAATATTTTGGATGATGGCAATCAGTTGTTGTTGAGAGCATCGATAAATCTCAGTTTTTTTTTATATTAGAAATTTAATAAATAAATTATAAATAGAAACAAAAGGGTGTGTTTGGATCACAAAAAATAGCATTAATCATGGATAAGTATTGCTATCCATACAAAAATGTGATCCAAACATGATTTAGTAAGTTATGAGTGATGTTGGTTAGTGCTATTTTGCTAATTCAACAAAATGATAGGATTAGCAAATTATTATTTTATTACATTGTAATCATCATCTAGATATTATTATTATTATTTTAATTGTCATCATTTTATTATTATTATTGTCACTATTATTTTATTAGTATTATTATAATGTCATTTATTATTATTTTTTTATTATTATTATTGTAATTATCATTATTTTATTATTATTATAATTGTCATTATTATTATTGTATTATTATTATTTTAATTGTCATTATTTTATTATTATTATTGTCATTATTATTTATTAGTATTATTATAATTGTCATTATTATTATTTTTATTATTATTATTGTAATTATCATTATTTTATTATTATTATAATTATAATTATTATTGTTTTATTATTATTATTTTAATTGTCATTATTTTATTATTATTGTCATTATTATTTTATTAGTATTATTGTAATTGTCATTATTATTATTTTTATTGTAATTATTATTATTGTATTATTGTTATAATTGTCATTTTTTTTTTACCCAGAAGTGGGAGATGCCACCTATTTCATTGAAATATTGAAATCTGAATCGTACTTAGCTAAAAATATCTATTCCTAAAGTACTAAGTTTCTTAACCTAACTAACTAATAACTAACTAGAGCCTAGAAAGTCTTCAAAAGCTTATGTCTTCTTTAATCCTACCTGCATCATCAATCTGTCTTGCCTTACCAGCTAGAATACCATACTTGTACCAGTCACTGTTCTTTATCACCACAAAACACAAAAATAGACTCTTTGAGTACTTACATCAATATTTTAACGCTCTCTCACTTCAAATTACATTAGTTTTACCAAAATAGTATCATAGTATCTCAGAGAAAAAACACATCATGGACTCGGGTTGGGATCAAAGGGAAATGGGGAGTGTCCCTTCTCTCCCGGTGGGACTTCCATACCAATTAAGTACACCTTTTTCCTTGACACTATCTCTATGTCAGACACTTCTTCATCCTCAATTTCATTTAGATTCCCGCCAGAGTATCCAGAACTTGAACTTGAATCTGAACATGAAACTAAATAAAAAATATGAGTACTATTCCAATAATTATTCAGTGCACTTATACTATTCTAACAGCAATCTTGGCAAATCATCAGAACTAAAGTTAGTAATCAAATTATCTCTAAAACAAGTAGATTTGTTATCTAAATGTTCTGTATCCTGTGGAAGAACTAGTGAAAGCTTCAAAAATTAAGTCTTGTTTTGTGTTTTTGCAC
>CAXKVX010000595.1:0-209786 GCA_964058865.1 Eleocharis quinqueflora
GGATGTGTACCATCGATAAATGATGTAATCCGTCATGAAGTGCTTAGAGTGGTTTTCTACACTTCTTCGTGGTGGTTTCTTGAAAGGTTTGGAGTTCTCTTAAATGTTTACCACCTATAAATGAGGTACTCTGATCAGAATCAATTCTTGTGGGAGTATAAGATGCTTTGCGGTGTTTTCTTGAATGTTTACCACCCATAAATGAAGTACTCGGATTAAAACACTTCTCGTAGCACGATAAGATGTTTGGTGATTTTTTATTGAATGTTTACCGCCCATAAATGTAGTAATCAGACTTGAAACACTAAGAGTGATATTATATGCATCATCGTGTTGGTTTCCTGAAAGGTCGGAGCTTTCTTGAAAGTTTACTACCCATAAATGAAGTACTCGGATCAGAATCACATTTCATAGCAGGATAATGTGCTTTGTGTTGTTTTATTGAATGTTTACCATCCACAAATGAAGTACTCGGATCAGAAACACTTCTCGTAGTAGGATAAAATGCTTTGTGGTGTTTTCTTGATTGTTTGTCATTCATAAATGAAGTACTCTGACATGATCCGCTGAGAGAGGTATTCTATGCTTATTCGTGGTGATTTCCTGAAATGTTTGGAGTTGTCTTGAAAGGCTACGACCTATAAATTAAGCAATCATATCAGAAACACTTCTCGTAGCGAGATAAGATACTTTGTGGTGATTTCATGAATGTTTACTACCCATAAATGAAGTACTCGGATCAGAAACACTTCTCGTAGCAGGATAAGATGTATTGTGGTGTTTTATTGAATGTTTTCCACCCATAAATGAAGTACTCAGATCAGACACTTCTTGTAGTCGGATAAGATGCTTTGTGGTATTTTATTGAATGTTTACAACCCATAAATGAAGCAATCAGTCATGATGTGCTTAGAATGGTATTCTACATTTCTTCTTGGTGGTTTCCCGAACGGTTTGGAGTTCTCTTTAATGTTTATCACCCATAAATGAAGTACTCTGATCAGAAACACTTCTCGTAGCAGGATAAGATGCTTTGTGGTGTTTTCTTGAATGTTTACCACCCATAAACGAAGTAATCAGTCATGATGTGCTTAGAATGGTATTCTACCTCTACTTGGTGGTTTCCCGAACGGTTTGCTGTTCTTTTTATTGGTTACCACCCATAAATGAAGTACACTGATCCGAAACACTTCTCGTAGCAGGATAAGATGTTTTGTTGTGTTTTATTGGATGTTTACCATCCATAAATGATGTAATCCGTCATGAAGTGCTTAGAGTGGTTTTCTACACTTCTTCGTGGTGGCTTCTTGAAAGGTTTGGTACTCTCTTAAATGTTTACCACCCATAATTGAGGTACTCTGATCAGAATCAATTCTTGTAGGAGTATAAGATGCTTTGCGGTGTTTTCTTGAATGTTACCACCCATAAATGAAGTACTCGGATAAAACACTTCTCGTAGCAATATAAGATGTTTGGTTATTTTTTATTGAATGTTTACCGCCCATAAATGTAGTAATCAGACTTGAAACACTAAGAGTGATATTATATGCATCATCGTGTTGGTTTCCTGAAAGGTCGGAGCTTTCTTGAAAGTTTACCACCCATAAATCAAGTACTCGGATCCGAATCACATTTCATAGCAGGATAATGTGCTTTGTGTTGTTTTATTGAATGTTTACCAGCCACAAATGAAGTACTCGGATCAGAAACACTTCTCGTAGTAGGATAAAATGCTCTGTGGTGTTTTCTTGATTGTTTGTCATTCATAAATGAAGTACTCTGACACGAAACGCTGAGAGTGGTATTCTACGCTTCTTCGTGGTGATTTCCTGAAACGTTTGGTGTCCTCTTGAAAGGCTACCATCTATAAATGAAGTAATCATATCAGAAACACTTCTCGTAGCGGGATAAGATTCTTTGTGGTGACTTCTAGAAAGTTTACTACCCATAAATAAAGTACTCGGATCAGAAACACTTCTCGTAGCAGGATAAGATGATTGGTGGTGTTTTATTGAATGTTTTCCATCCATAAATGAAGTACTCTGATCAGAAACACTTCTCGTAGCCGGATAAGATGCTTTGTGGTGTTTTATTGAATGTTTACCACCCAAAAATGAAGTAATCAATCATGATGTGCTTAGAATGGTATTCTACACTTCTTCTTGGTTGTTTCCCGAACGGTTTGGAGTTCTCTTTAATGTTTATCACCCATAAATGAAGTACTCTGATCAGAAACACTTCTCGTAGCAGGAAAAGATGTTTTGTGGTGTTTTCTTGAATGTTTACCACCCATAAACGAAGTAATCAGTCATGATGTGCTTAGAATGGTATTCTACCTCTACTTGGTGGTTTCCCGAACGGTTTGCTGTTCTTTTTATTGGTTACCACCCATAAATGAAGTACACTGATCCGAAACACTTCTCGTAGCAGGATAAGATGTTTTGTTGTGTTTTATTGGATGTTTACCATCCATAAATGATGTAATCCGTCATGAAGTGCTTAGAGTGGTTTTCTACACTTCTTCGTGGTGGCTTCTTGAAAGGTTTGGTACTCTCTTAAATGTTTACCACCCATAATTGAGGTACTCTGATCAGAATCAATTCTTGTAGGAGTATAAGATGCTTTGCGGTGTTTTCTTGAATGTTACCACCCATAAATGAAGTACTCGGATAAAACACTTCTCGTAGCAATATAAGATGTTTGGTTATTTTTTATTGAATGTTTACCGCCCATAAATGTAGTAATCAGACTTGAAACACTAAGAGTGATATTATATGCATCATCGTGTTGGTTTCCAGAAAGGTCGGAGCTTTCTTGAAAGTTTACCACCCATAAATCAAGTACTCGGATCAGAATCACATTTCATAGCAGGATAATGTGCTTTGTGTTGTTTTATTGAATGTTTACCAGCCACAAATGAAGTACTCGGATCAGAAACACTTCTCGTAGTAGGATAAAATGCTCTGTGGTGTTTTCTTGATTGTTTGTCATTCATAAATGAAGTACTCTGACACGAAACGCTGAGAGTGGTATTCTACGCTTCTTCGTGGTGAATTCCTGAAACGTTTGGTGTCCTCTTGAAAGGCTACCATCTATAAATGAAGTAATCATATCAGAAACACTTCTCGTAGCGGGATAAGATTCTTTGTGGTGACTTCTAGAAAGTTTACTACCCATAAATAAAGTACTCGGATCAGAAACACTTCTCGTAGCAGGATAAGATGATTGGTGGTGTTTTATTGAATGTTTTCCATCCATAAATGAAGTACTCTGATCAGAAACACTTCTCGTAGACGGATAAGATGCTTTGTGGTGTTTTATTGAATGTTTACCACCCAAAAATGAAGTAATCAGTCATGATGTGCTTAGAATGGTATTCTACACTTCTTCTTGGTTGTTTCCCGAACGGTTTGGAGTTCTCTTTAATGTTTATCACCCATAAATGAAGTACTCTGATCAGAAACACTTCTCGTAGCAGGAAAAGATGTTTTGTGGTGTTTTCTTGAATGTTTACCACCCATAAACGAAGTAATCAGTCATGACGTGCTTAAAATGGTATTCTACCTCTTCTTGGTGGTTTCCCGAACGGTTTGAAGTTCTTTTTAATGGTTATCACCCATAAATAAAGTACACTGATCCGAAAAACTTATCGTAGCATAATAAGATGTTTTGTTGTGTTTTATTCGATGTTTACCATCCATAAATGATGTAATCCGTCATGAAGTGCTAAGAGTGGTTTTCTACACTTCTTCGTGGTGGCTTCTTGAAAGGTTTGGTACTCTCTTAAATGTTTACCACCCATAAATGAGGTACTCTGATCAGAATCAATTCTTGTAGGAGTATAAGATGCTTTGCGGTGTTTTCTTGAATGTTACCACCCATAAATGAAGTACTCGGATAAAACACTTCTCGTAGCAGTATAAGATGTTTGGTTATTTTTTATTGAATGTTTACCGCCCATAAATGTAGTAATCAGACTTGAAACACTAAGAGTGATATTATATGCATCATCGTGTTGGTTTCCTGAAAGGTCGGAGCTTTCTTGAAAGTTTACCACCCATAAATCAAGTACTCGGATCAGAATCACAATTCATAGCAGGATAATGTGCTTTGTGTTGTTTTATTGAATGTTTACCAGCCACAAATGAAGTACTCGGATCAGAAACACTTCTCGTAGTAGGATAAAATACTCTGTGGTGTTTTCTTGATTGTTTGTCATTCATAAATGAAGTACTATGACACGAAACGCTGAGAGTGGTATTCTACGCTTCTTCGTGGTGATTTCCTGAAACGTTTGGTGTTCTCTTGAAAGGCTACCATCTATAAATGAAGTAATCATATCAGAAACACTTCTCGTAGCGGGATAAGATTCTTTGTGGTGACTTCTAGAAAGTTTACTACCCATAAATAAAGTACTCGGATCAGAAACACTTCTCGTAGCAGGATAAGATGATTGGTGGCGTTTTATTGAATGTTTTCCACCCATAAATGAAGTACTCTGATCAGAAACACTTCTCGTAGCCGGATAAGATGCTTTGTGGTGTTTTATTGAATGTTTACCACCCACAAATGAAGTAATCAGTCATGATGTGCTTAGAATGGTATTCTACACTTCTTCTTGGTGGTTTCCCGAACGGTTTGGAGTTCTCTTTAATGTTTATCACCCATAAATGAAGTACTCTGATCAGAAACACTTCTCGTAGCGGGATAACATACTTTGTGGTGACTTCTTGAAAGTTTACTACCCATAAATGAAGTACTCGGATCAGAAACACTTGTCGTAGCAGGATAAGATGCTTTGTGGTGTTTTATTGAATGTTTTCCACCCATAAATGAAGTAATCAGTCATGATGTGCTTAGAATGGTATTCTACACTTCTTCTTGGTGGTTTCCCGAACGGTTTGGAGTTCTCTTTAATGTTTATCACCCATAAATGAAGTACTCTGATCAGAAACACTTCTCGTAGCAGGATAAGATGCTTTGTGGTGTTTTCTTGAATGTTTACCACCCATAAACGAAGTAATCAGTCATGATGTGCTTAGAATGGTATTCTACCTCTACTTGGTGGTTTCCCGAACGGTTTGCTGTTCTTTTTATTGGTTACCACCCATAAATGAAGTACACTGATCCGAAACACTTCTCGTAGCAGGATAAGATGTTTTGTAGTGTTTTATTGGATGTTTACCATCCATAAATGATGTAATCCGTCATGAAGTGCTTAGAGTGGTTTTCTACACTTCTTCGTGGTGGCTTCTTGAAAGGTTTGGTACTCTCTTAAATGTTTACCACCCATAAATGAGGTACTCTGATCAGAATCAATTCTTGTAGGAGTATAAGATGCTTTGCGGTGTTTTCTTGAATGTTACCACCCATAAATGAAGTACTCGGATAAAACACTTCTCGTAGCAATATAAGATGTTTGGTTATTTTTTATTGAATGTTTACCGCCCATAAATGTAGTAATCAGACTTGAAACACTAAGAGTGATATTATATGCATCATCGTGTTGGTTTCCTGAAAGGTCGGAGCTTTCTTGAAAGTTTACTACCCATAAATGAAGTACTCGGATCAGAATCACATTTCATAGCAGGATAATGTGCTTTGTGTTGTTTTATTGAATGTTTACCATCCACAAATGAAGTACTCGGATCAGAAATACTTCTCGTAGTAGGATAAAATGATTTGTGGTGTTTTCTTGATTGTTTGTCATTCATAAATAAAGTACTCTGACATGAAGCGCTGAGAGCGGTATTCTATGCTTCTTCGTGGTGATTTCCTGAAATATTTGGAGTTCTCTTGAAAGGCTACCACCTATAAATTAAGCAATCATATCAGAAACACTTCTCGTAGCGAGATAAGATACTTTGTGGTGATTTCATGAATGTTTACTACCCATAAATGAAGTACTCGGATCAGAAACACTTCTCGTAGCAGGATAAGATGTATTGTGGGGTTTTATTGAATGTTTTCCACCCATAAATGAAGTACTCAGATCAGACACTTCTTGTAGTCGGATAAGATGCTTTGTGGTATTTTATTGAATGTTTACCACCAATAAATGAAGTAATCAGTCATGATGTGCTTAGAATGGTATTCTACACTTCTTCTTGGTGGTTTCCCGAACGGTTTGGAGTTCTCTTTAATGTTTATCACCCATAAATGAAGTACTCTGATCAGAAACACTTCTCGTATCAGGATAAGATGCTTTGTGGTGTTTTCTTGAATGTTTAACACCCATAAACGAAGTAATCAGTCATGATGTGCTAAGAATGGTATTCTACCTCTACTTGGTGGTTTCCCGAACGGTTTGCTGTTCTTTTTATTGGTTACCACCCATAAATGAAGTACACTGATCCGAAACACTTCTCGTAGCAGGATAAGATGTTTTGTTGTGTTTTATTGGATGTTTACCATCCATAAATGATGTAATCCGTCATGAAGTGCTTAGAGTGGTTTTCTACACTTCTTCGTGGTGGTTTCTTGAAAGGTTTGGAGTTCTCTTAAATGTTTACCACCTATAAATGAGGTACTCTGATCAGAATCAATTCTTGTAGGAGTATAAGATGCTTTGTGGTGTTTTCTTCAATGTTTACCACCCATAAATGAAGTACTCGGATTAAAACACTTCTCGTAGCACGATAAGATGTTTGGTGATTTTTTATTGAATGTTTACCGCCCATAAATGTAGTAATCAGACTTGAAACACTAAGAGTGATATTATATGCATCATCCTGTTGGTTTCCTGAAAGGTCGGAGCTTTCTTGAAAGTTTACTACCCATAAATGAAGTACTCGGATCAGAATCACATTTCATAGCAGGATAATGTGCTTTGTGTTGTTTTATTGAATGTTTACCATCCACAAATGAAGTACTCGGATCAGAAATACTTCTCGTAGTAGGATAACATGATTTGTGGTGTTTTCTTGATTGTTTGTCATTCATAAATGAAGTACTCTGACATGAAGCGCTGAGAGCGGTATTCTATGCTTCTTCGTGGTGATTTCCTGAAATGTTTGGAGTTCTCTTGAAAGGCTACCACCTATAAATTAAGCAATCATATCAGAAACACTTCTCGTAGCGAGATAAGATACTTTGTGGTGATTTCATGAATGTTTACTACCCATAAATGAAGTACTCGGATCAGAAACACTTCTCGTAGCAGGATAAGATGTATTGTGGGGTTTTATTGAATGTTTTCCACCCATAAATGAAGTACTCAGATCAGACACTTCTTGTAGTCGGATAAGATGCTTTGTGGTATTTTATTGAATGTTTACCACCCATAAATGAAGCAATCAGTCATGATGTGCTTAGAATGGTATTCTACATTTCTTCTTGGTGGTTTCCCGAACGGTTTGAAGTTCTCTTTAATGTTTATCACCCATAAATGAAGTACTCTGATCAGAAACACTTCTCGTAGCAGGATAAGATGCTTTGTGGTGTTTTCTTGAATGTTTACCACCCATAAACGAAGTAATCAGTCATGATGTGCTTAGAATGGTATTCTACCTCTACTTGGTGGTTTCCCGAACGGTTTGCTGTTCTTTTTATTGGTTACCACCCATAAATGAAGTACACTGATCCGAAACACTTCTCGTAGCAGGATAAGATGTTTTGTTGTGTTTTATTGGATGTTTACCATCCATAAATGATGTAATCCGTCATGATGTGCTTAGAGTGGTTTTCTACACTTCTTCGTGGTGGCTTCTTGAAAGGTTTGGTACTCTCTTAAATGTTTACCACCCATAATTGAGGTACTCTGATCAGAATCAATTCTTGTAGGAGTATAAGATGCTTTGCGGTGTTTTCTTGAATGTTACCACCCATAAATGAAGTACTCGGATAAAACACTTCTCGTAGCAATATAAGATGTTTGGTTATTTTTTATTGAATGTTTACCGCCCATAAATGTAGTAATCAGACTTGAAACACTAAGAGTGATATTATATGCATCATCGTGTTGGTTTCCTGAAAGGTCGGAGCTTTCTTGAAAGTTTACCACCCATAAATCAAGTACTCGGATCAGAATCACATTTCATAGTAGGATAATGTGCTTTGTGTTGTTTTATTGAAAGTTTACCAGCCACAAATGAAGTACTCGGATCAGAAAACACTTCTCGTAGTAGGATAAAATGCTCTGTGGTGTTTTCTTGATTATTTGTCATTCATAAATGAAGTACTATGACACGAAACGCTGAGAGTGGTATTCTACGCTTCTTCGTGGTGATTTCCTGAAACGTTTGGTGTCCTCTTGAAAGGCTACCATCTATAAATGAAGTAATCATATCAGAAACACTTCTCGTAGCGGGATAGGATTCTTTGTGGTGACTTCTAGAAAGTTTACTACCCATAAATAAAGTACTCGGATCAGAAACACTTCTCGTAGCAGGATAAGATGATTGGTGGTGTTTTATTGAATGTTTTCCATCCATAAATGAAGTACTCCGATCAGAAACACTTCTCGTAGCCGGATAAGATGCTTTGTGGTGTTTTATTGAATGTTTACCACCCAAAAATGAAGTAATCAGTCATGATGTGCTTAGAATGGTATTCTACACTTCTTCTTGGTTGTTTCCCGAACGGTTTGGAGTTCTCTTTAATGTTTATCACCCATAAATGAAGTACTCTGATCAGAAACACTTCTCGTAGCAGGAAAAGATGTTTTGTGGTGTTTTCTTGAATGTTTACCACCCATAAACGAAGTAATCAGTCATGACGTGCTTAGAATGGTATTCTACCTCTTCTTGGTGGTTTCCCGAACGGTTTGAAGTTCTTTTTAATGGTTATGACCCATAAATAAAGTACACTGATCCGAAACACTTCTCGTAGCAGGATAAGATGTTGATGTGCTTAGAGTGGTTTTCTACACTTCTTCGTGGTGGCTTCTTGAAAGGTTTGGTACTCTCTTAAATGTTTACCACCCATAAATGAGGTACTCTGATCAGAATCAATTCTTGTAGGAGTATAAGATGCTTTGCGGTGTTTTCTTGAATGTTACCACCCATAAATGAAGTACTCGGATAAAACACTTCTCGTAGCAGTATAAGATGTTTGGTTATTTTTTATTGAATGTTTACCGCCCATAAATGTAGTAATCAGACTTGAAACACTAAGAGTGATATTATATGCATCATCGTGTTGGTTTCCTGAAAGGTCGGAGCTTTCTTGAAAGTTTACCACCCATAAATCAAGTACTCGGATCAGAATCACAATTCATAGCAGGATAATGTGCTTTGTGTTGTTTTATTGAATGTTTACCAGCCACAAATGAAGTACTCGGATCAGAAACACTTCTCGTAGTAGGATAAAATACTCTGTGGTGTTTTCTTGATTGTTTGTCATTCATAAATGAAGTACTATGACACGAAACGCTGAGAGTGGTATTCTACGCTTCTTCGTGGTGATTTCCTGAAACGTTTGGTGTTCTCTTGAAAGGCTACCATCTATAAATGAAGTAATCATATCAGAAACACTTCTCGTAGCGGGATAAGATTCTTTGTGGTGACTTCTAGAAAGTTTACTACCCATAAATAAAGTACTCGGATCAGAAACACTTCTCGTAGCAGGATAAGATGATTGGTGGCGTTTTATTGAATGTTTTCCACCCATAAATGAAGTACTCTGATCAGAAACACTTCTCGTAGCCGGATAAGATGCTTTGTGGTGTTTTATTGAATGTTTACCACCCACAAATGAAGTAATCAGTCATGATGTGCTTAGAATGGTATTCTACACTTCTTCTTGGTGGTTTCCCGAACGGTTTGGAGTTCTCTTTAATGTTTATCACCCATAAATGAAGTACTCTGATCAGAAACACTTCTCGTAGAGGGATAACATACTTTGTGGTGACTTCTTGAAAGTTTACTACCCATAAATGAAGTACTCGGATCAGAAACACTTGTCGTAGCAGGATAAGATGCTTTGTGGTGTTTTATTGAATGTTTTCCACCCATAAATGAAGTAATCAGTCATGATGTGCTTAGAATGGTATTCTACACTTCTTCTTGGTGGTTTCCCGAACGGTTTGGAGTTCTCTTTAATGTTTATCACCCATAAATGAAGTACTCTGATCAGAAACACTTCTCGTAGCAGGATAAGATGCTTTGTGGTGTTTTCTTGAATGTTTACCACCCATAAACGAAGTAATCAGTCATGACGTGCTTAGAATGGTATTCTACCTCTTCTTGGTGGTTTCCCGAACGGTTTGAAAGAATTCCCGAACGGTTTGAAGTTCTTTTTAATGGTTATGACCCATAAATAAAGTACACTGATCCGAAAAACTTATCGTAGCATAATAAGATGTTTTGTTGTGTTTTATTCGATGTTTACCATCCATAAATGATGTAATCCGTCATGAAGTGCTAAGAGTGGTTTTCTACACTTCTTCGTGGTGGCTTCTTGAAAGGTTTGGTACTCTCTTAAATGTTTACCACCCATAAATGAGGTACTCTGATCAGAATCAATTCTTGTAGGAGTATAAGATGCTTTGCGGTGTTTTCTTGAATGTTACCACCCATAAATGAAGTACTCGGATAAAACACTTCTCGTAGCAGTATAAGATGTTTGGTTATTTTTTATTGAATGTTTACCGCCCATAAATGTAGTAATCAGACTTGAAACACTAAGAGTGATATTATATGCATCATCGTGTTGGTTTCCTGAAAGGTCGGAGCTTTCTTGAAAGTTTACCACCCATAAATCAAGTACTCGGATCAGAATCACAATTCATAGCAGGATAATGTGCTTTGTGTTGTTTTATTGAATGTTTACCAGCCACAAATGAAGTACTCGGATCAGAAACACTTCTCGTAGTAGGATAAAATACTCTGTGGTGTTTTCTTGATTGTTTGTCATTCATAAATGAAGTACTATGACACGAAACGCTGAGAGTGGTATTCTACGCTTCTTCGTGGTGATTTCCTGAAACGTTTGGTGTTCTCTTGAAAGGCTACCATCTATAAATGAAGTAATCATATCAGAAACACTTCTCGTAGCGGGATAAGATTCTTTGTGGTGACTTCTAGAAAGTTTACAACCCATAAATAAAGTACTCGGATAAGAAACACTTCTCGTAGCAGGATAAGATGATTGGTGGTGTTTTATTGAATGTTTTCCACCCATAAATGAAGTACTCTGATCAGAAACACTTCTCGTAGCCGGATAAGATGCTTTGTGGTGTTTTATTGAATGTTTACCACCCACAAATGAAGTAATCAGTCATGATGTGCTTAGAATGGTATTCTACACTTCTTCTTGGTGGTTTCCCGAACGGTTTGGAGTTCTCTTTAATGTTTATCACCCATAAATGAAGTACTCTGATCAGAAACACTTCTCGTAGCGGGATAACATACTTTGTGGTGACTTCTTGAAAGTTTACTACCCATAAATGAAGTACTCGGATCAGAAACACTTGTCGTAGCAGGATAAGATGCTTTGTGGTGTTTTATTGAATGTTTTCCACCCATAAATGAAGTAATCAGTCATGATGTGCTTAGAATGGTATTCTACACTTCTTCTTGGTGGTTTCCCGAACGGTTTGGAGTTCTCTTTAATGTTTATCACCCATAAATGAAGTACTCTGATCAGAAACACTTCTCGTAGCAGGATAAGATGCTTTGTGGTGTTTTCTTGAATGTTTACCACCCATAAACGAAGTAATCAGTCATGACGTGCTTAGAATGGTATTCTACCTCTTCTTGGTGGTTTCCCGAACGGTTTGAAAGAATTCCCGAACGGTTTGAAGTTCTTTTTAATGGTTATGACCCATAAATAAAGTACACTGATCCGAAAAACTTATCGTAGCATAATAAGATGTTTTGTTGTGTTTTATTCGATGTTTACCATCCATAAATGATGTAATCCGTCATGAAGTGCTAAGAGTGGTTTTCTACACTTCTTCGTGGTGGCTTCTTGAAAGGTTTGGTACTCTCTTAAATGTTTACCACCCATAAATGAGGTACTCTGATCAGACTCAATTCTTGTAGGAGTATAAGATGCTTTGCGGTGTTTTCTTGAATGTTACCACCCATAAATGAAGTACTCGGATAAAACACTTCTCGTAGCAGTATAAGATGTTTGGTTATTTTTTATTGAATGTTTACCGCCCATAAATGTAGTAATCAGACTTGAAACACTAAGAGTGATATTATATGCATCATCGTGTTGGTTTCCTGAAAGGTCGGAGCTTTCTTGAAAGTTTACCACCCATAAATCAAGTACTCGGATCAGAATCACAATTCATAGCAGGATAATGTGCTTTGTGTTGTTTTATTGAATGTTTACCAGCCACAAATGAAGTACTCGGATCAGAAACACTTCTCGTAGTAGGATAAAATACTCTGTGGTGTTTTCTTGATTGTTTGTCATTCATAAATGAAGTACTATGACACGAAACGCTGAGAGTGGTATTCTACGCTTCTTCGTTGTGATTTCCTGAAACGTTTGGTGTTCTCTTGAAAGGCTACCATCTATAAATGAAGTAATCATATCAGAAACACTTCTCGTAGCGGGATAAGATTCTTTGTGGTGACTTCTAGAAAGTTTACAACCCATAAATAAAGTACTCGGATAAGAAACACTTCTCGTAGCAGGATAAGATGATTGGTGGTGTTTTATTGAATGTTTTCCACCCATAAATGAAGTACTCTGATCAGAAACACTTCTCGTAGCCGGATAAGATGCTTTGTGGTGTTTTATTGAATGTTTACCACCCACAAATGAAGTAATCAGTCATGATGTGCTTAGAATGGTATTCTACACTTCTTCTTGGTGGTTTCCCGAACGGTTTGGAGTTCTCTTTAATGTTTATCACCCATAAATGAAGTACTCTGATCAGAAACACTTCTCGTAGCGGGATAACATACTTTGTGGTGACTTCTTGAAAGTTTACTACCCATAAATGAAGTACTCGGATCAGAAACACTTGTCGTAGCAGGATAAGATGCTTTGTGGTGTTTTATTGAATGTTTTCCACCCATAAATGAAGTAATCAGTCATGATGTGCTTAGAATGGTATTCTACACTTCTTCTTGGTGGTTTCCCGAACGGTTTGGAGTTCTATTTAATGTTTATCACCCATAAATGAAGTACTCTGATTAGAAACACTTCTCGTAGCAGGATAAGATGCTTTGTGGTGTTTTCTTGAATGTTTACCACCCATAAACGAAGTAATCAGTCATGATGTGCTTAGAATGGTATTCTACCTCTACTTGGTGGTTTCCCGAACGGTTTGCTGTTCTTTTTATTGGTTACCACCCATAAATGAAGTACACTGATCCGAAACACTTCTCGTAGCAGGATAAGATGTTTTGTAGTGTTTTATTGGATGTTTACCATCCATAAATGATGTAATCCGTCATGAAGTGCTTAGAGTGGTTTTCTACACTTCTTCGTGGTGGCTTCTTGAAAGGTTTGGTACTCTCTTAAATGTTTACCACCCATAAATGAGGTACTCTGATCAGAATCAATTCTTGTAGGAGTATAAGATGCTTTGCGGTGTTTTCTTGAATGTTACCACCCATAAATGAAGTACTCGGATAAAACACTTCTCGTAGCAATATAAGATGTTTGGTTATTTTTTATTGAATGTTTACCGCCCATAAATGTAGTAATCAGACTTGAAACACTAAGAGTGATATTATATGCATCATCGTGTTGGTTTCCTGAAAGGTTGGAGCTTTCTTGAAAGTTTACTACCCATAAATGAAGTACTCGGATCAGAATCACATTTCATAGCAGGATAATGTGCTTTGTGTTGTTTTATTGAATGTTTACCATCCACAAATGAAGTACTCGGATCAGAAATACTTCTCGTAGTAGGATAAAATGATTTGTGGTGTTTTCTTGATTGTTTGTCATTCATAAATGAAGTACTCTGACATGAAGCGCTGAGAGCGGTATTCTATGCTTCTTCGTGGTGATTTCCTGAAATGTTTGGAGTTCTCTTGAAAGGCTACCACCTATAAATTAAGCAATCATATCAGAAACACTTCTCGTAGCGAGATAAGATACTTTGTGTTGATTTCATGAATGTTTACTACCCATAAATGAAGTACTCGGATCAGAAACACTTCTCGTAGCAGGATAAGATGTATTGTGGGGTTTTATTGAATGTTTTCCACCCATAAATGAAGTACTCAGATCAGATACTTATTGTAGTCGGATAAGATGCTTTGTGGTATTTTATTGAATGTTTACCACCAATAAATGAAGTAATCAGTCATGATGTGCTTAGAATGGTATTCTACACTTCTTCTTGGTGGTTTCCCGAACGGTTTGGAGTTCTCTTTAATGTTTATCACCCATAAATGAAGTACTCTGATCAGAAACACTTCTCGTATCAGGATAAGATGCTTTGTGGTGTTTTCTTGAATGTTTACCACCCATAAACGAAGTAATCAGTCATGATGTGCTAAGAATGGTATTCTACCTCTACTTGGTGGTTTCCCGAACGGTTTGCTGTTCTTTTTATTGGTTACCACCCATAAATGAAGTACACTGATCCGAAACACTTCTCGTAGCAGGATAAGATGTTTTGTTGTGTTTTATTGGATGTTTACCATCCATAAATGATGTAATCCATCATGAAGTGCCTAGAGTGGTTTTCTACACTTCTTCGTGGTGGTTTCTTGAAAGGTTTGGAGTTCTCTTAAATGTTTACCACCTATAAATGAGGTACTCTGATCAGAATCAATTCTTGTAGGAGTATAAGATGCTTTGCGGTGTTTTCTTCAATGTTTACCACCCATAAATGAAGTACTCGGATTAAAACACTTCTCGTAGCACGATAAGATGTTTGGTGATTTTTTATTGAATGTTTACCGCCCATAAATGTAGTAATCAGACTTGAAACACTAAGAGTGATATTATATGCATCATCCTGTTGGTTTCCTGAAAGGTCGGAGCTTTCTTGAAAGTTTACCACCCATAAATCAAGTACTCGGATCAGAATCACAATTCATAGCAGGATAATGTGCTTTGTGTTGTTTTATTGAATGTTTACCAGCCACAAATGAAGTACTCGGGTCAGAAACACTTCTCGTAGTAGGATAAAATACTCTGTGGTGTTTTCTTGATTGTTTGTCATTCATAAATGAAGTACTATGACACGAAACGCTGAGAGTGGTATTCTACGCTTCTTCGTGGTGATTTCCTGAAACGTTTGGTGTTCTCTTGAAAGGCTACCATCTATAAATGAAGTAATCATATCAGAAACACTTCTCGTAGCGGGATAAGATTCTTTGTGGTGACTTCTAGAAAGTTTACAACCCATAAATAAAGTACTCGGATCAGAAACACTTCTCGTAGCAGGATAAGATGATTGGTGGTGTTTTATTGAATGTTTTCCACCCATAAATGAAGTACTCTGATCAGAAACACTTCTCGTAGCCGGATAAGATGCTTTGTGGTGTTTTATTGAATGTTTACCACCCACAAATGAAGTAATCAGTCATGATGTGCTTAGAATGGTAATCTACACTTCTTCTAGGTGGTTTCCCGAACGGTTTGGAGTTCTCTTTAATGTTTATCACCCATAAATGAAGTACTCTGATCAGAAACACTTCTCGTAGCAGGATAAGATGCTTTGTGGTGTTTTCTTGAATGTTTACCACCCATAAACGAAGTAATCAGTCATGATGTGCTTAGAATGGTATTCTACCTCTACTTGGTGGTTTCCCAAACGGTTTGGAGTTCTCTTTAATGTTTATCACCCATAAATGAAGTACTCTGATCAGAAACACTTCTCGTAGCGGGATAACATACTTTGTGGTGACTTCTTGAAAGTTTACTACCCATAAATGAAGTACTCGGATCAGAAACACTTGTCGTAGCAGGATAAGATGCTTTGTGGTGTTTTATTGAATGTTTTCCACCCATAAATGAAGTAATCAGTCATGATGTGCTTAGAATGGTATTCTACACTTCTTCTTGGTGGTTTCCCGAACGGTTTGGAGTTCTCTTTAATGTTTATCACCCATAAATGAAGTACTCTGATCAGAAACACTTCTCGTAGCAGGATAAGATGCTTTGTGGTGTTTTCTTGAATGTTTACCACCCATAAACGAAGTAATCAGTCATGACGTGCTTAGAATGGTATTCTACCTCTACTTGGTGGTTTCCCGAACGGTTTGCTGTTCTTTTTATTGGTTACCACCCATAAATGAAGTACACTGATCCGAAACACTTCTCGTAGCAGGATAAGATGTTTTGTAGTGTTTTATTGGATGTTTACCATCCATAAATGATGTAATCCGTCATGAAGTGCTTAGAGTGGTTTTCTACACTTCTTCGTGGTGGCTTCTTGAAAGGTTTGGTACTCTCTTAAATGTTTACCACCCATAAATGAGGTACTCTGATCAGAATCAATTCTTGTAGGAGTATAAGATGCTTTGCGGTGTTTTCTTGAATGTTACCACCCATAAATGAAGTACTCGGATAAAACACTTCTCGTAGCAGTATAAGATGTTTGGTTATTTTTTATTGAATGTTTACCGCCCATAAATGTAGTAATCAGACTTGAAACACTAAGAGTGATATTATATGCATCATCCTGTTGGTTTCCTGAAAGGTTGGAGCTTTCTTGAAAGTTTACCACCCATAAATCAAGTACTCGGATCAGAATCACAATTCATAGCAGGATAATGTGCTTTGTGTTGTTTTATTGAATGTTTACCAGCCACAAATGAAGTACTCGGATCAGAAACACTTCTCGTAGTAGGATAAAATACTCTGTGGTGTTTTCTTGATTGTTTGTCATTCATAAATGAAGTACTATGACACGAAACGCTGTGACTGGTATTCTACGCTTCTTCGTTGTGATTTCCTGAAACGTTTGGTGTTCTCTTGAAAGGCTACCATCTATAAATGAAGTAATCATATCAGAAACACTTCTCGTAGCGGGATAAGATTCTTTGTGGTGACTTCTAGAAAGTTTACTACCAATAAATAAAGTACTCGGATCAGAAACACTTCTCGTAGCAGGATAAGATGATTGGTGGTGTTTTATTGAATGTTTTCCACCCATAAATGAAGTACTCTGATCAGAAACACTTGTCGTAGCAGGATAAGATGCTTTGTGGTGTTTTATTGAATGTTTTCCACCCATAAATGAAGTAATCAGTCATGATGTGCTTAGAATGGTATTCTACACTTCTTCTTGGTGGTTTCCCGAACGGTTTGGAGTTCTCTTTAATGTTTATCACCCATAAATGAAGTACTCTGATCAGAAACACTTCTTGTAGCAGGATAAGATGCTTTGTGGTGTTTTCTTGAATGTTTACCACCCATAAACGAAGTAATCAGTCATGATGTGCTTAGAATGGTATTCTACCTCTACTTGGTGGTTTCCCGAACGGTTTGCTGTTTTTTTATTGGTTACCACCCATAAATGAAGTACACTGATCCGAAACACTTCTCGTAGTAGGATAAGATGTTTTGTAGTGTTTTATTGGATGTTTACCATCCATAAATGATGTAATCCGTCATGAAGTGCTTAGAGTGGTTTTCTACACTTCTTCGGGGTGGCTTCTTGAAAGGTTTGGTACTCTCTTAAATGTTTACCACCCATAAATGAGGTACTCTGATCAGAATCAATTCTTGTAGGAGTATAAGATGCTTTGCGGTGTTTTCTTGAATGTTACCACCCATAAATGAAGTACTCGGATAAAACACTTCTCGTAGCAATATAAGATGTTTGGTTATTTTTTATTGAATGTTTACCGCCCATAAATGTAGTAATCAGACTTGAAACACTAAGAGTGATATTATATGCATCATCGTGTTGGTTTCCAGAAAGGTCGGAGCTTTCTTGAAAGTTTACTACCCATAAATGAAGTACTCGGATCAGAATCACATTTCATAGCAGGATAATGTGCTTTGTGTTGTTTTATTGAATGTTTACCATCCACAAATGAAGTACTCGGATCAGAAATACTTCTCGTAGTAGGATAAAATGATTTGTGGTGTTTTCTTGATTGTTTGTCATTCATAAATGAAGTACTCTGACATGAAGCGCTGAGAGCGGTATTCTATGCTTCTTCGTGGTGATTTCCTGAAATGTTTGGAGTTCTCTTGAAAGGCTACCACCTATAAATTAAGCAATCATATCAGAAACACTTCTCGTAGCGAGATAAGATACTTTGTGGTGATTTCATGAATGTTTACTACCCATAAATGAAGTACTCGGATCAGAAACACTTCTCGTAGCAGGATAAGATGTATTGTGGGGTTTTATTGAATGTTGTCCACCCATAAATGAAGTACTCAGATCAGACACTTCTTGTAGTCGGATAAGATGCTTTGCGGTATTTTATTGAATGTTTACCACCAATAAATGAAGTAATCAGTCATGATGTGCTTAGAATGGTATTCTACACTTCTTCTTGGTGGTTTCCCGAACGGTTTGGAGTTCTCTTTAATGTTTATCACCCATAAATGAAGTACTCTGATCAGAAACACTTCTCGTATCTGGATAAGATGCTTTGTGGTGTTTTCTTGAATGTTTACCACCCATAAACGAAGTAATCAGTCATGATGTGCTAAGAATGGTATTCTACCTCTACTTGGTGGTTTCCCGAACGGTTTGCTGTTCTTTTTATTGGTTACCACCCATAAATGAAGTACACTGATCCGAAACACTTCTCGTAGCAGGATAAGATGTTTTTTTGTGTTTTATTGGATGTTTACCATCCATAAATGATGTAATCCGTCATGAAGTGCTTAGAGTGGTTTTCTACACTTCTTTTGGTGGCTTCTTGAAAGGTTTGGTACTCTCTTAAATGTTTACCACCCATAAATGAGGTACTCTGATCAGAATCAATTCTTGTAGGAGTATAAGATGCTTTGCGGTGTTTTCTTGAATGTTACCACCCATAAATGAAGTACTCGGATAAAACACTTCTCGTAGCAATATAAGATGTTTGGTTATTGTTTATTGAATGTTTACCGCCCATAAATGTAGTAATCAGACTTGAAACACTAAGAGTGATATTATATGCATCATCGTGTTGGTTTCCTGAAAGGTCGGAGCTTTCTTGAAAGTTTACTACCCATAAATGAAGTACTCGGATCAGAATCACATTTCATAGCAGGATAATGTGCTTTGTGTTGTTTTATTGAATGTTTACCATCCACAAATGAAGTACTCGGATCAGAAATACTTCTCGTAGTAGGATAAAATGATTTGTGGTGTTTTCTTGATTGTTTGTCATTCATAAATGAAGTACTCTGACATGAAGCGCTGAGAGCGGTATTCTATGCTTCTTCGTGGTGATTTCCTGAAATGTTTGGAGTTCTCTTGAAAGGCTACCACCTATAAATTAAGCAATCATATCAGAAACACTTCTCGTAGCGAGATAAGATACTTTGTGGTGATTTCATGAATGTTTACTACCCATAAATGAAGTACTCGGATCAGAAACACTTCTCGTAGCAGGATAAGATGTATTGTGGGGTTTTATTGAATGTTGTCCACCCATAAATGTAGTACTCAGATCAGACACTTCTTGTAGTCGGATAAGATGCTTTGCGGTATTTTATTGAATGTTTACCACCAATAAATGAAGTAATCAGTCATGATGTGCTTAGAATGGTATTCTACACTTCTTCTTGGTGGTTTCCCGAACGGTTTGGAGTTCTCTTTAATGTTTATCACCCATAAATGAAGTACTCTGATCAGAAACACTTCTCGTATCTGGATAAGATGCTTTGTGGTGTTTTCTTGAATGTTTACCACCCATAAACGAAGTAATCAGTCATGATGTGCTAAGAATGGTATTCTACCTCTACTTGGTGGTTTCCCGAACGGTTTGCTGTTCTTTTTATTGGTTACCACCCATAAATGAAGTACACTGATCCGAAACACTTCTCGTAGCAGGATAAGATGTTTTTTTGTGTTTTATTGGATGTTTACCATCCATAAATGATGTAATCCGTCATGAAGTGCTTAGAGTGGTTTTCTACACTTCTTTGTGGTGGCTTCTTGAAAGGTTTGGTACTCTCTTAAATGTTTACCACCCATAAATGAGGTACTCTGATCAGAATCAATTCTTGTAGGAGTATAAGATGCTTTGCGGTGTTTTCTTGAATGTTACCACCCATAAATGAAGTACTCGGATAAAACACTTCTCGTAGCAATATAAGATGTTTGGTTATTGTTTATTGAATGTTTACCGCCCATAAATGTAGTAATCAGACTTGAAACACTAAGAGTGATATTATATGCATCATCGTGTTGGTTTCCTGAAAGGTCGGAGCTTTCTTGAAAGTTTACTACCCATAAATGAAGTACTCGGATCAGAATCACATTTCATAGCAGGATAATGTGCTTTGTGTTGTTTTATTGAATGTTTACCATCCACAAATGAAGTACTCGGATCAGAAATACTTCTCGTAGTAGGATATAATGATTTGTGGTGTTTTCTTTATTGTTTGTCATTCATAAATGAAGTACTCTGACATGAAGCGCTGAGAGCGGTATTCTATGCTTCTTCGTGGTGATTTCCTGAAATGTTTGGAGTTCTCTTGAAAGGCTACCACCTATAAATTAAGCAATCATATCAGAAACACTTCTCGTAGCGAGATAAGATACTTTGTGGTGATTTCATGAATGTTTACTACCCATAAATGAAGTACTCGGATCAGAAACACTTCTCGTAGCAGGATAAGATGTATTGTGGGGTTTTATTTAATGTTTTCCACCCATAAATGAGGTACTCAGATCAGACACTTCTTGTAGTCGGATAAGATGCTTTGCGGTATTTTATTGAATGTTTACCACCAATAAATTAAGTAATCTGTCATGATGTGCTTAGAATGGTATTCTACACTTCTTCTTGGTGGTTTCCCGAACGGTTTGGAGTTCTCTTTAATGTTTATCACCCATAAATGAAGTACTCTGATCAGAAACACTTCTCGTATCAGGATAAGATGCTTTGTGGTGTTTTCTTGAATGTTTACCACCCATAAACGAAGTAATCAGTCATGATGTGCTTAGAATGGTATTCTACCTCTACTTGGTGGTTTCCCGAACGGTTTGCTGTTCTTTTTTTTGGTTACCACCCATAAATGAAGTACACTGATCCGAAACACTTCTCGTAGCAGGATAAGATGTTTTTTTGTGTTTTATTGGATGTTTATCATCCATAAATGATGTAATCCGTCATGAAGTGCTTAGAGTGGTTTTCTACACTTCTTTGTGGTGGCTTCTTGAAAGGTTTGGTACTCTCTTAAATGTTTACCACCCATAAATGAGGTACTCTGATCAGAATCAATTCTTGTAGGAGTATAAGATGCTTTGCGGTGTTTTCTTGAATGTTACCACCCATAAATGAAGTACTCGGATAAAACACTTCTCGTAGCAATATAAGATATTTGGTTATTTTTTATTGAATGTTTACCGCCCATAAATGTTGTAATCAGACATGAAACACTAGGAGTGATATTCTATGTTTCTTCGAGTTGGTTTCCTGAAAGGTTCGGAGCTTTCTTGAAAGTTTACCACCCATAAATGAAGTACTCGGATCAGAAACACATTTCATAGCAGGATAAGATGCTTTGTGTTGTTTTATGACTGTTTACCGGCCACAAATGAAGTACTCGGATCAGAAACACTTCTCGTAGTATGATAAAATTCTTTGTGGTGTTTTCTTGATTGTTTGTCATTCAATGAACTACTCCGACAGGAAGCGCTGAGAATGGTATTCTACCCTTCTTCGTGGTGATTTCCTGAAACGTTTGGAGTTCTCTTGAAAGGCTACCACATATAAATGAAGTAATCATATCAGAAACACTTCTCGTAGCGGGATAACATACTTTGTGGTGACTTCTTGAAAGTTTACTACCCATAAATGAAGTACTCGGATCAGAAACACTTGTCGTAGCAGGATAAGATGCTTTGTGGTGTTTTATTGAATGTTTTCCACCCATAAATGAAGTTCTCGGATCAGAAACACTTCTCGTAGCCGGATAAGATGCTTTGTGGTGTTTTATTGAATGTTTACCACCCACAAATGAAGTAATCAGTCATGATGTGCTTAGAATGGTAATCTACACTTCTTCTTGGTGGTTTCCCTAACGGTTTGGAGTTCTCTTTAATGTTTATCACCTATAAATTAAGCAATCATATCAGAAATACTTCTCGTAGCGAGATAAGATACTTTGTGGTGATTTCATGAATGTTTACTACCCATAAATGAAGTACTCGGATCAGAAATACTTCTCGTAGCAGGATAAGATGTATTGTGGGGTTTTATTGAATGTTTTCCACCCATAAATGAAGTACTCAGATCAGACACTTCTTGTTGTCAGATAAGATGCTTTGTGGTATTTTATTGAATGTTTACCACCCATAAACGAAGTAATCAGTCATGAAGTGCTTAGAGTGGTTTTCTACACTTCTTCGTGGTGGCTTCTTGAAAGGTTTGGTACTCTCTTAAATGTTTACCACCCATAAATGAGGTACTCTGATCAGAATCAATTCTTGTAGGAGTATAAGATGCTTTGCGGTGTTTTCTTGAATGTTACCACCCATAAATGAAGTACTCGGATAAAACACTTCTCGTAGCAATATAAGATGTTTGGTTATTTTTTATTGAATGTTTACCGCCCATAAATGTAGTAATCAGACTTGAAACACTAAGAGTGATATTATATGCATCATCGTGTTGGTTTCCTGAAAGGTCGGAGCTTTCTTGAAAGTTTACCACCCATATATCAAGTACTCGGATCAGAATCACATTTCATAGCAAGATAATGTGCTTTGTGTTGTTTTATTGAATGTTTACCAGCCACAAATGAAGTACTCGGATCAGAAACACTTCTCGTAGTAGGATAAAATGCTCTGTGGTGTTTTCTTGATTGTTTGTCATTCATAAATGAAGTACTCTGACACGAAACGCTGAGAGTGGTATTCTATGCTTCTTCGTTGTGATTTCCTGAAACGTTTGGTGTTCTCTTGAAAGGCTACCATCTATAAATGAAGTAATCATATCAGAAACACTTCTCGTAGCGGGATAAGATTCTTTGTGGTGACTTCTAGAAAGTTTACTACCCATAAATGAAGTACTTGGATCAGAAACACTTCTCGTAGCAGGATAAGATGATTGGTGGTGTTTTATTGAATGTTTTCCACCCATAAATGAAGTACTCTGATCAGAAACACTTCTCGTAGCCGGATAAGATGCTTTGTGGTGTTTTATTGAATGTTTACCACCCACAAATGAAGTAATCAGTCATGATGTGGTTAGAATGGAATTCTACACTTCTTCTTGGTGGTTTCCCGAACGGTTTGGAGTTCTCTTTAATGTTTATCACCCATAAATGAAGTACTCTGATCAGAAACACTTCTCGTAGCAGGAAAAGATGTTTTGTGGTGTTTTCTTGAATGTTTACCACCCATAAATGAAGTACTCTGATCAGAAACACTTCTCGTAGCCAGATAAGATGCTTTGTGGTGTTTTATTGAATGTTTACCACCCACAAATGAAGTAATCAGTCATGATGTGCTTAGAATGGTATTCTACACTTCTTCTTGGTGGTTTCCCGAACAGTTTGGAGTTCTCTTTAATGTTTATCACCCATAAATGAAGTACTCTGATCAGAAACACTTCTCGTAGCAGGAAAAGATGTTTTGTGGTGTTTTCTTGAATGTTTACCACCCATAAACGAAGGAATCAGTCATGACGTGCTTAGAATGGTATTCTACCTCTTCTTGGTGGTTTCCCGAACGGTTTGCAGTTCTTTTTAATGGTTATCACCCATAAATGAAGTACACTGATCCGAAACACTTATCGTAGCATAATAAGATGTTTTGTTGTGTTTTATTGGATGTTTACCATCCATAAATGATGTAATCCGTCATGAAGTGCTTAGAGTGGTTTTCTACACTTCTTCGTGGTGGCTTCTTGAAAGGTTTGGTACTATCTTAAATGTTTACCACCCATAAATGAGGTACTCTGATCAGAATCAATTCTTGTAGGAGTATAAGATGCTTTGCGGTGTTTTCTTGAATGTTACCACCCATAAATGAAGTACTCGGATAAAACACTTCTCGTAGCAATATAAGATGTTTGGTTATTTTTTATTGAATGTTTACCGCCCATAAATGTAGTAATCAGACTTGAAACACTAATAGTGATATTATATGCATCATCGTGTTGGTTTCCTGAAAGGTCGGAGCTTTCTTGAAAGTTTACCACCCATATATCAAGTACTCGGATCAGAATCACATTTCATAGCAGGATAATGTGCTTTGTGTTGTTTTATTGAATGTTTACCAGCCACAAATGAAGTACTCGGATCAGAAACACTTCTCGTAGTAGGATAAAATGATCTGTGGTGTTTTCTTGATTGTTTGTCATTCATAAATGAAGTACTCTGACACGAAACGCTGAGAGTGGTATTCTACGCTTCTTCGTGGTGATTTCCTGAAACGTTTGGTGTTCTCTTGAAAGGCTACCATCTATAAATGAAGTAATCATATCAGAAACACTTCTCGTAGCGGGATAAGATTCTTTGTGGTGACTTCTAGAAAGTTTACTACCCATAAATGAAGTACTCGGATCAGAAACACTTCTCGTAGCAGGATAAGATGATTGGTGGTGTTTTATTGAATGTTTTCCACCCATAAATGAAGTACTCTGATCAGAAACACTTCTCGTAGCCGGATAAGATGCTTTGTGGTGTTTTATTGAATGTTTACCACCCACAAATGAAGTAATCAGTCATGATGTGCTTAGAATGGTATTCTACACTTCTTGTTGGTGGTTTCCCGAATGGTTTGGAGTTCTCTTTAATGTTTATCACCCATAAATGAAGTACTCTGATCAGAAACACTTCTCGTAGCAGGAAAAGATGTTTTGTGGTGTTTTCTTGAATGTTTACCACCCATAAACGAAGTATCAGTCATGACGTGCTTAGAATGGTATTCTACCTCTTCTTGGTGGTTTCCCGAACGGTTTGCAGTTCTTTTTAATGGTTATCACCCATAAATGAACTACACTGATCCGAAACACTTATCGTAGCATAATAAGATGTTTTGTTGTGTTTTATTGGATGTTTACCATCCATAAATGATGTAATCCGTCATGAAGTGCTAAGAGTGGTTTTCTACACTTCTTCGTGGTGGCTTCTTGAAAGGTTTGGTACTCTCTTAAATGTTTACCATCCATAAATGAGGTACTCTGATCAGAAACAATTCTTGTAGGAGTATAAGATGCTTTGCGGTGTTTTCTTGAATGTTACCACCCATAAATGAAGTACTCGGATTAAAACACTTCTCGTAGCAGTATAAGATGTTTGGTTATTTTTTATTGAATGTTTACCGCCCATAAATGTTGTAATCAGACATGAAACACTAAGAGTGATATTCTATGTTTCTTCGAGTTGGTTTCCTGAAAGGTTCGGAGCTTTCTTGAAAGTTTACCACCCATAAATGAAGTACTCGGATCAGAAACACATTTCATAGCAGGATGAGATGCTTTGTGTTGTTTTATGACTGTTTACCGGCCACAAATGAAGTACTCGGATCAGAAACACTTCTCGTAGTATGATAAAATTCTTTGTGGTGTTTTCTTGATTGTTTGTCATTCAATGAACTACTCCGACAGGAAGCGCTGAGAGTGGTATTCTACCCTTCTTCGTGGTGATTTCCTGAAACGTTTGGAGTTCTCTTGAAAGGCTACCACATATAAATGAAGTAATCATATCAGAAACACTTCTCGTAGCGGGATAAGATTTTTTGTGGTGACTTCTTGAAAGTTTACTACTCATAAATGAAGTAATCATATCAGAAACAATTCTCGTAGCGGGATAACATACTTTGTGGTGACTTCTTGAAAGTTTACTACCCATAAATGAAGTACTCGGATCAGAAACACTTGTCGTAGCAGGATAAGATGCTTTGTGGTGTTTTATTGAATGTTCTCCACCCATAAATGAAGTAATCAGTCATGATATGCTTAGAATGGTATTCTACACTTCTTCTTGGTGGTTTCCCGAACGGTTTGGAGTTCTCTTTAATGCTTATCACCCATAAATGAAGTACTCTGATCAGAAACACTTCTCGTAGCAGGAAAAGATGTTTTGTGCTGTTTTCTTGAATGTTTACCACCCATAAATGAAGTACTCTGATCAGAAACACTTCTCGTAGCCGGATAAGATGCTTTGTGGTGTTTTATTGAATGTTTACCACCCACAAATGAAGTAATCAGTCATGATGTGCTTAGAATGGTATTCTACACTTCTTCTTGGTGGTTTCCCGAACGGTTTGGAGTTCTCTTTAATGTTTATCACCCATAAATGAAGTACTCTGATCAGAAACACTTCTCGTAGCTGGAAAAGATGTTTTGTGGTGTTTTCTTGAATGTTTACCACCCATAAACGAAGTAATCAGTCATGACGTGCTTAGAATGGTATTCTACCTCTTCTTGGTGGTTTCCCGAACGGTTTGCAGTTCTTTTTAATGGTTATCACCCATAAATGAACTACACTGATCCGAAACACTTATCGTAGCATAATAAGATGTTTTGTTGTGTTTTATTGGATGTTTACCATCCATAAATGATGTAATCCGTCATGAAGTGCTAAGAGTGGTTTTCTACACTTCTTCGTGGTGGCTTCTTGAAAGGTTTGGTACTCTCTTAAATGTTTACCATCCATAAATGAGGTACTCTGATCAGAAACAATTCTTGTAGGAGTATAAGATGCTTTGCGGTGTTTTCTTGAATGTTACCACCCATAAATGAAGTACTCGGATTAAAACACTTCTCGTAGCAGTATAAGATGTTTGGTTATTTTTTATTGAATGTTTACCGCCCATAAATGTTGTAATCAGACATGAAACACTAAGAGTGATATTCTATGTTTCTTCGAGTTGGTTTCCTGAAAGGTTCGGAGCTTTCTTGAAAGTTTACCACCCATAAATGAAGTACTCGGATCAGAAACACATTTCATAGCAGGATGAGATGCTTTGTGTTGTTTTATGACTGTTTACCGGCCACAAATGAAGTACTCGGATCAGAAACACTTCTCGTAGTATGATAAAATTCTTTGTGGTGTTTTCTTGATTGTTTGTCATTCAATGAACTACTTCGACAGGAAGCGCTGAGAGTGGTATTCTACCCTTCTTCGTGGTGATTTCCTGAAACGTTTGGAGTTCTCTTGAAAGGCTACCACATATAAATGAAGTAATCATATCAGAAACACTTCTCGTAGCGGGATAAGATTTTTTGTGGTGACTTCTTGAAAGTTTACTACTCATAAATGAAGTAATCATATCAGAAACAATTCTCGTAGCGGGATAACATACTTTGTGGTGACTTCTTGAAAGTTTACTACCCATAAATGAAGTACTCGGATCAGAAACACTTGTCGTAGCAGGATAAGATGCTTTGTGGTGTTTTATTGAATGTTCTCCACCCATAAATGAAGTAATCAGTCATGATATGCTTAGACTGGTATTCTACACTTCTTCTTGGTGGTTTCCCGAACGGTTTGGAGTTCTCTTTAATGCTTATCACCCATAAATGAAGTACTCTGATCATAAACACTTCTCGTAGCAGGAAAAGATGTTTTGTGCTGTTTTCTTGAATGTTTACCACCCATAAATGAAGTACTCTGATCAGAAACACTTCTCGTAGCCGGATAAGATGCTTTGTGGTGTTTTATTGAATGTTTACCACCCACAAATGAAGTAATCAGTCATGATGTGCTTAGAATGGTATTCTACACTTCTTCTTGGTGGTTTCCCGAACGGTTTGGAGTTCTCTTTAATGTTTATCACCCATAAATGAAGTACTCTGATCAGAAACACTTCTCGTAGCTGGAAAAGATGTTTTGTGGTGTTTTCTTGAATGTTTACCACCCATAAACGAAGTAATCAGTCATGACGTGCTTAGAATGGTATTCTACCTCTTCTTGGTGGTTTCCCGAACGGTTTGCAGTTCTTTTTAATGGTTATCACCCATAAATGAACTACACTGATCCGAAACACTTATCGTAGCATAATAAGATGTTTTGTTGTGTTTTATTGGATGTTTACCATCCATAAATGATGTAATCCGTCATGAAGTGCTAAGAGTGGTTTTCTACACTTCTTCGTGGTGGCTTCTTGAAAGGTTTGGTACTCTCTTAAATGTTTACCATCCATAAATGAGGTACTCTGATCAGAAACAATTCTTGTAGGAGTATAAGATGCTTTGCGGTGTTTTCTTGAATGTTACCACCCATAAATGAAGTACTCGGATAAAACACTTCTCGTAGCAATATAAGATATTTGGTTATTTTTTATTGAATGTTTACCGCCCATAAATGTTGTAATCATACATGAAACACTAAGAGTGATATTCTATGTTTCTTCGAGTTGGTTTCCTGAAAGGTTCGGAGCTTTCTTGAAAGTTTACCACCCATAAATGAAGTACTCGGATCAGAAACACATTTCATAGCAGCATAAGATGCTTTGTGTTGTTTTATGACTGTTTACCGGCCACAAATGAAGTACTCGGATCAGAAACACTTCTCGTAGTATGATAAAATTCTTTGTGGTGTTTTCTTGATTGTTTGTCATTCAATGAACTACTCCGACAGGAAGCGCTGAGAGTGGTATTCTACCCTTCTTCGTGGTGATTTCCTGAAACGTTTGGAGTTCTCTTGAAAGGCTACCACATATAAATGAAGTAATCATATCAGAAACACTTCTCGTAGCGGGATAAGATTTTTTGTGGTGACTTCTTGAAAGTTTACTACTCATAAATGAAGTAATCATATCAGAAACACTTCTCGTAGCGGGATAACATACTTTGTGGTGAATCTTGAAAGTTTACTACCCATAAATGAAGTACTCGGATCAGAAACACTTGTCGTAGCAGGATAAGATGCTTTGTGGTGTTTTATTGAATGTTTTCCACCCATAAATGAAGTTCTCGGATCATAAACACTTCTCGTAGCCGGATAAGATGCTTTGTGGTGTTTTATTGAATGTTTACCACCCACAAATGAAGTAATCAGTCATGATGTGCTTAGAAAGGTAATCTACACTTCTTCTTGGTGGTTTCCCGAACGGTTTGGAGTTCTCTTTAATGCTTATCACCCATAAATGAAGTACTCGGATCAGAAACACTTCTCGTAGCAGGATAAGATGATTGGTGGTGTTTTATTGAATGTTTTCCACCCATAAATGAAGTACTCTGATCAGAAACACTTCTCGTAGCCGGATAAGATGCTTTGTGGTGTTTTATTGAATGTTTACCACCCACAAATGAAGTAATCAGTCATGATGTGCTTAGAATGGTATTCTACACTTCTTGTTGGTGGTTTCCCGAACGGTTTGGAGTTCTCTTTAATGTTTATCACCCATAAATGAAGTACTCTGATCAGAAACACTTCTCGTAGCAGGAAAAGATGTTTTGTGGTGTTTTCTTGAATGTTTACCACCCATAAACGAAGTAATCAGTCATGACGTGCTTAGAATGGTATTCTACCTCTTCTTGGTGGTTTCCCGAACGGTTTGCAGTTCTTTTTAATGGTTATCACCCATAAATGAACTACACTGATCCGAAACACTTATCGTAGCATAATAAGATGTTTTGTTGTGTTTTATTGGATGTTTACCATCCATAAATGATGTAATCCGTCATGAAGTGCTAAGAGTGGTTTTCTACACTTCTTCGTGGTGGCTTCTTGAAAGGTTTGGTACTCTCTTAAATGTTTACCATCCATAAATGAGGTACTCTGATCAGAAACAATTCTTGTAGGAGTATAAGATGCTTTGCGGTGTTTTCTTGAATGTTACCACCCATAAATGAAGTACTCGGATTAAAACACTTCTCGTAGCAGTATAAGATGTTTGGTTATTTTTTATTGAATGTTTACCGCCCATAAATGTTGTAATCAGACTTGAAACACTAAGAGTGATATTCTATGTTTCTTCGAGTTGGTTTCCTGAAAGGTTCGGAGCTTTCTTGAAAGTTTACCACCCATAAATGAAGTATTCGGATCAGAAACACATTTCATAGCAGGATGAGATGCTTTGTGTTGTTTTATGACTGTTTACCGGCCACAAATGAAGTACTCGGATCAGAAACACTTCTCGTAGTATGATAAAATTCTTTGTGGTGTTTTCTTGATTGTTTGTCATTCAATGAACTACTTCGACAGGAAGCGCTGAGAGTGGTATTCTACCCTTCTTCGTGGTGATTTTCTGAAACGTTTGGAGTTCTCTTGAAAGGCTACCACATATAAATGAAGTAATCATATCAGAAACACTTCTCGTAGCGGGATAAGATTTTTTGTGGTGACTTCTTGAAAGTTTACTACTCATAAATGAAGTAATCATATCAGAAACAATTCTCGTAGCGGGATAACATACTTTGTGGTGACTTCTTGAAAGTTTACTACCCATAAATGAAGTACTCGGATCAGAAACACTTGTCGTAGCAGGATAAGATGCTTTGTGGTGTTTTATTGAATGTTCTCCACCCATAAATGAAGTAATCAGTCATGATATGCTTAGAATGGTATTCTACACTTCTTCTTGGTGGTTTCCCGAACGGTTTGGAGTTCTCTTTAATGCTTATCACCCATAAATGAAGTACTCTGATCAGAAACACTTCTCGTAGCAGGAAAAGATGTTTTGTGCTGTTTTCTTGAATGTTTACCACCCATAAATGAAGTACTCTGATCAGAAACACTTCTCGTAGCCGGATAAGATGCTTTGTGGTGTTTTATTGAATGTTTACCACCCACAAATGAAGTAATCAGTCATGATGTGCTTAGAATGGTATTCTACACTTCTTCTTGGTGGTTTCCCGAACGGTTTGGAGTTCTCTTTAATGTTTATCACCCATAAATGAAGTACTCTGATCAGAAACACTTCTCGTAGCTGGAAAAGATGTTTTGTGGTGTTTTCTTGAATGTTTACCACCCATAAACGAAGTAATCAGTCATGACGTGCTTAGAATGGTATTCTACCTCTTCTTGGTGGTTTCCCGAACGGTTTGCAGTTCTTTTTAATGGTTATCACCCATAAATGAACTACACTGATCCGAAACACTTATCGTAGCATAATAAGATGTTTTGTTGTGTTTTATTGGATGTTTACCATCCATAAATGATGTAATCCGTCATGAAGTGCTAAGAGTGGTTTTCTACACTTCTTCGTGGTGGCTTCTTGAAAGGTTTGGTACTCTCTTAAATGTTTACCATCCGTAAATGAGGTACTCTGATCAGAAACAATTCTTGTAGGAGTATAAGATGCTTTGCGGTGTTTTCTTGAATGTTACCACCCATAAATGAAGTACTCGGATTAAAACACTTCTCGTAGCAGTATAAGATGTTTGGTTATTTTTTATTGAATGTTTACCGCCCATAAATGTTGTAATCAGACATGAAACACTAAGAGTGATATTCTATGTTTCTTCGAGTTGGTTTCCTGAAAGGTTCGGAGCTTTCTTGAAAGTTTACCACCCATAAATGAAGTACTCGGATCAGAAACACATTTCATAGCAGGATGAGATGCTTTGTGTTGTTTTATGACTGTTTACCGGCCACAAATGAAGTACTCGGATCAGAAACACTTCTCGTAGTATGATAAAATTCTTTGTGGTGTTTTCTTGATTGTTTGTCATTCAATGAACTACTCCGACAGGAAGCGCTGAGAGTGGTATTCTACCCTTCTTCGTGGTGATTTCCTGAAACGTTTGGAGTTCTCTTGAAAGGCTACCACATATAAATGAAGTAATCATATCAGAAACACTTCTCGTGGCGGGATAAGATTTTTTGTGGTGACTTCTTGAAAGTTTACTACTCATAAATGAAGTAATCATATCAGAAACACTTCTCGTAGCGGGATAACATACTTTGTGGTGAATCTTGAAAGTTTACTACCCATAAATGAAGTACTCGGATCAGAAACACTTGTCATAGCAGGATAAGATGCTTTGTGGTGTTTTATTGAATGTTTTCCACCCATAAATGAAGTTCTCGGATCATAAACACTTCTCGTAGCCGGATAAGATGCTTTGTGGTGTTTTATTGAATGTTTACCACCCACAAATGAAGTAATCAGTCATGATGTGCTTAGAAAGGTAATCTACACTTCTTCTTGGTGGTTTCCCGAACGGTTTGGAGTTCTCATTAATGTTTATCACCCATAAATGAAGTACACTGATCCGAAACACTTCTCGTAGCAGGATAAGATGTTTTGTTGTGTTTTATTGGATGTTTACCATCCATAAATGATGTAATCCGTCATGAAGTGCTTAGAGTGGTTTTCTACACTTCTTCGTGGTGGTTTCTTGAAAGGTTTGGAGTTCTCTTAAATGTTTACCACCTATAAATGAGGTACTCTGATCAGAATCAATTCTTGTAGGAGTATAAGATGCTTTGCGGTGTTTTCTTGAATGTTTACCACCCATAAATGAAGTACTCGGATTAAAACACTTCTCGTAGAACGATAAGATGTTTGGTGATTTTTTATTGAATGTTTACCGCCCATAAATGTAGTAATCAGACTTGAAACACTAAGAGTGATATTATATGCATCATCGTGTTGATTTCCTGAAAGGTCGGAGCTTTCTTGAAAGTTTACTACCCATAAATGAAGTACTCGGATCAGAATCACATTTCATAGCAGGATAATGTGCTTTGTGTTGTTTTATTGAATGTTTACCATCCACAAATGAAGTACTCGGATCAGAAATACTTCTCGTAGTAGGATAAAATGATTTGTGGTGTTTTCTTGATTGTTTGTCATTCATAAATGAAGTACTCTGACATGAAGCGCTGAGAGCGGTATTCTATGCTTCTTCGTGGTGATTTCCTGAAATGTTTGGAGTTCTCTTGAAAGGCTACCACCTATAAATTAAGCAATCATATCAGAAACACTTCTCGTAGCGAGATAAGATACTTTGTGGTGATTTCATGAATGTTTACTACCCATAAATGAAGTACTCGGATCAGAAACACTTCTCGTAGCAAGATAAGATGTATTGTGGGGTTTTATTGAATGTTTTCCACCCATAAATGAAGTACTCAGATCAGACACTTCTTGTAGTCGGATAAGATGCTTTGTGGTATTTTATTGAATGTTTACCACCCATAAATTAAGTAATCAGTCATGATGTGTTTAGAATGGTATTCTACACTTCTTCTTGGAGGTTTCCCGAATGGTTTGGAGTTCTCTTTAATGTTTATCACCCATAAATGAAGTACTCTGATCAGAAACACATCTCGTAGCAGGATAAGATGCTTTGTGGTGTTTTCTTGAATGTTTACCACCCATAAACGAAGTAATCAGTCATGATGTGCTTAGAATGGTATTCTACCTCTACTTGGTGGTTTCCCGAACGGTTTGCTGTTATTTTTATTGGTTACCACCCATAAATGAAGTACAATGATCCGAAACACTTCTCGTAGCAGGATAAGATGTTTTGTTGTGTTTTATTGAATGTTTACCGCCCATAAATGTAGTAATCAGACTTGAAACACTAAGAGTGATATTATATGCATCATCGTGTTTGTTTCCTGAAAGGTCGGAGCTTTCTTTGCAGTTTACCACCCATAAATCAAGTACTCGGATCAGAATCACATTTCATAGCAGGATAATGTGCTTTGTGTTGTTTTATTGAATGTTTACCAGCCACAAATGAAGTACTCGGATCAGAAACACTTCTCGTAGTAGGATAAAATGCTCTGTGGTGTTTTCTTGATTGTTTGTCATTCATAAATGAAGTACTCTGACACGAAACGCTGAGAGTGGTATTCTACGCTTCTTCGTGGTGATTTCCTGAAACGTTTGGTGTTCTCTTGAAAGGCTACCATCTATAAATGAAGTAATCATATCAGAAACACTTCTCGTAGCGGGATAAGATTCTTTGTGGTGACTTCTAGAAAGTTTACCACTCATAAATGAAGTAATCATATCAGAAACACTTCTCGTAGCGGGATAACATACTTTGTGGTGACTTCTTGAAAGTTTACTACCCATAAATGAAGTACTCGGATCAGAAACACTTGTCGTAGCAGGATAAGATGCTTTGTGGTGTTTTATTGAATGTTTTCCACCCATAAATGAAGTTCTCGGATCAGAAACACTTCTCGTAGCCGGATAAGATGCTTTGTGGTGTTTTATTGAATGTTTACCACCCACAAATGAAGTAATCAGTCATGATGTGCTTAGAATGGTAATCTACACTTCTTCTTGGTGGTTTCCCGAACGGTTTGGAGTTCTTTTTAATGTTTATCACCTATAAATTAAGCAATCATTTCAGAAACACTTCTCGTAGCGAGATAAGATACTTTGTGGTGATTTCATGAATGTTTACTACCCATAAATGAAGTACTCGGATCAGAAACACTTCTCGTAGCAGGGTAAGATGTATTGTGGGGTTTTATTGAATGTTTTCCACCCATAAATGAAGTACTCAGATCATACACTTCTTGTAGTCAGATAAGATGCTTTGTGGTATTTTATTGAATGTTTACCACCCATAAATGAAGTAATCAGTCATGATGTGCTTAGAATGGTATTCTACACTTCTTCTTGGTGGTTTCCCTAACGGTTTGGAGTTCTCTTTAATGTTTATCACCCATAAATGAAGTACTCTGATCAGAAACACTTCTCGTAGCAGGATAAGATGCTTTGTGGTGTTTTCTTGAATGTTTACCACCCATAAACGAAGTAATCAGTCATGATGTGCTTAGAATGGTATTCTACCTCTACTTGGTGGTTTCCCGAACGGTTTGCTGTTCTTTTTATTGGTTACCACCCATAAATGAAGTACACTGATCCGAAACACTTCTCGCAGCAGGATAAGATGTTTTGTTGTGTTTTATTGGATGTTTACCATCCATAAATGATGTAATCCGTCATGAAGTGCTTAGAGTGGTTTTCTACACTTCTTCGTGGTGGCTTCTTGAAAGGTTTGGTACTCTCTTAAATGTTTACCACCCATAAATGAGGTACCTTGATCAGAATCAATTCTTGTAGGAGTATAAGATGCTTTGCGGTGTTTTCTTGAATGTTACCACCCATAAATGAAGTACTCGAATAAAACACTTCTCGTAGCAATATAAGATGTTTGGTTATTTTTTATTGAATGTTTACCGCCCATAAATGTAGTAATCAGACTTGAAACACTAAGAGTGATATTATATGCATCATCGTGTTGGTTTCCTGAAAGGCCGGAGCTTTCTTGAAAGTTTACCACCCATAAATGAAGTACTCGGATCAGAATCACATTTCATAGCAGGATAATGTGCTTTGTGTTGTTTTATTGAATGTTTACCAGCCACAAATGAAGTACTCGGATCAGAAACACTTCTCGTAGTAGGATAAAATGCTCTGTGGTGTTTTCTTGATTGTTTGTCATTCATAAATGAAGTACTCTGACACGAAGCGCTGAGAGTGGTATTCTACGCTTCTTCGTGGTGATTTCCTGAAACGTTTGGAGTTCTCTTGAAAGGCTACCACATATAAATGAAGTAATCATATCAGAAACACTTCTCGTAGCGGGATAAGATTTTTTGTGGTGACTTCTTGAAAGTTTACCACTCATAAATGAAGTAATCATATCAGAAACACTTCTCGTAGCGGGATAACATACTTTGTGGTGACTTCTTGAAAGTTTACTACCCATAAATGAAGTACTCGGATCAGAAACACTTGTCGTAGCAGGATAAGATGCTTTGTGGTGTTTTATTGAATGTTTTCCACCCATAAATGAAGTTCTCGGATCAGAAACACTTCTCGTAGCCGGATAAGATGCTTTGTGGTGTTTTATTGAATGTTTACCACCCACAAATGAAGTAATCAGTCATGATGTGCTTAGAATGGTAATCTACACTTCTTCTAGGTGGTTTCCCGAACGGTTTGGAGTTCTCTTTAATGTTCATCACCCATAAATGAAGTACTCTGATCAGAAACACTTCTCGTAGCAGGATAAGATGCTTTGTGGTGTTTTCTTGAATGTTTACCACCCATAAACGAAGTAATCAGTCATGATGTGCTTAGAATGGTATTCTACCTCTACTTGGTGGTTTCCCGAACGGTTTGCTGTTCTTTTTATTGGTTACCACCCATAAATGAAGTACACTGATCCGAAACACTTCTCGTAGCAGGATAAGATGTTTTGTTGTGTTTTATTGGATGTTTACAATCCATAAATGATGTAATCCGTCATGAAGTGCTTAGAGTGGTTTTCTACACTTCTTCGTGGTGGTTTCTTGAAAGGTTTGGTACTCTCTTAAATGTTTACCACCTATAAATGAGGTACTCTGATCAGAATCAATTCTTGTAGGAGTATAAGATGCTCTGCGGTGTTTTCTTGAATGTTTACCACCCATAAATGAAGTACTCGGATTAAAACACTTCTCGTAGCACGATAAGATGTTTGGTGATTTTTTATTGAATGTTTACCGCCCATAAATGTAGTAATCAGACTTGAAACACTAAGAGTGATATTATATGCATCATCGTGTTGATTTCCTGAAAGGTCGGAGCTTTCTTGAAAGTTTACTACCCATAAATGAAGTACTCGGATCAGAATCACATTTCATAGCAGGATAATGTGCTTTGTGTTGTTTTATTGAATGTTTACCATCCACAAATGAAGTACTCGGATCAGAAATACTTCTCGTAGTAGGATAAAATGATTTGTGGTGTTTTCTTGATTGTTTGTCATTAATAAATGAAGTACTCTGACATGAAGCGCTGAGAGCGGTATTCTATGCTTCTTCGTGGTGATTTCCTGAAATGTTTGGAGTTCTCTTGAAAGGCTACCACCTATAAATTAAGCAATCATATCAGAAACACTTCTCTTAGCGAGATAAGATACTTTGTGGTGATTTCATGAAAGTTTACTACCCATAAATGAAGTACTCGGATCAGAAACACTTCTCGTAGCAGGATAAGATGTATTGTGGGGTTTTATTGAATGTTTTCCACCCATAAATGAAGTACTCAGATCAGACACTTCTTGTAGTCGGATAAGATGCTTTGTGGTATTTTATTGAATGTTTACCACCCATAAATGAAGTAATCAGTCATGATGTGCTTAGAATGGTATTCTACACTTCTTCTTGGTGGTTTCCCGAACGGTTTGGAGTTCTCTTTAATGTTTATCACCCATAAATGAAGTACTCTGATCAGAAACACATCTCATAGCAGGATAAGATGCTTTGTGGTGTTTTCTTGAATGTTTACCACCCATAAACGAAGTAATCAGTCATGATGTGCTTAGAATGGTATTCTACCTCTACTTGGTGGTTTCCCGAACGGTTTGCTGTTCTTTTTATTGGTTACCACCCATAAATGAAGTACAATGATCCGAAACACTTCTCGTAGCAGGATAAGATGTTTTGTTGTGTTTTATTGAATGTTTACCGCCCATAAATGTAGTAATCAGACTTGAAACACTAAGAGTGATATTATATGCATCATCGTGTTTGTTTCCTGAAAGGTCGGAGCTTTCTTTGCAGTTTACCACCCATAAATCAAGTACTCGGATCAGAATCACATTTCATAGCAGGATAATGTGCTTTGTGTTGTTTTATTGAATGTTTACCAGCCACAAATGAAGTACTCGGATCAGAAACACTTCTCGTAGTAGGATAAAATGCTCTGTGGTGTTTTCTTGATTGTTTGTCATTCATAAATGAAGTACTCTGACACGAAACGCTGAGAGTGGTATTCTACGCTTCTTCGTGGTGATTTCCTGAAACGTTTGGTGTTCTCTTGAAAGGCTACCATCTATAAATGAAGTAATCATATCAGAAACACTTCTCGTAGCGGGATAAGATTCTTTGTGGTGACTTCTAGAAAGTTTACCACTCATAAATGAAGTAATCATATCAGAAACACTTCTCGTAGCGGGATAACATACTTTGTGGTGACTTCTTGAAAGTTTACTACCCATAAATGAAGTACTCGGATCAGAAACACTTGTCGTAGCAGGATAAGATGCTTTGTGGTGTTTTATTTAATGTTTTCCACCCATAAATGAAGTTCTCGGATCAGAAACACTTCTCGTAGCCGGATAAGATGCTTTGTGGTGTTTTATTGAATGTTTACCACCCACAAATGAAGTAATCAGTCATGATGTGCTTAGAATGGTAATCTACACTTCTTCTTGGTGGTTTCCCGAACGGTTTGGAGTTCTTTTTAATGTTTATCACCTATAAATTAAGCAATCATTTCAGAAACACTTCTCGTAGCGAGATAAGATACTTTGTGGTGATTTCATGAATGTTTACTACCCATAAATGAAGTACTCGGATCAGAAACACTTCTCGTAGCAGGGTAAGATGTATTGTGGGGTTTTATTGAATGTTTTCCACCCATAAATGAAGTACTCAGATCATACACTTCTTGTAGTCAGATAAGATGCTTTGTGGTATTTTATTGAATGTTTACCACCCATAAATGAAGTAATCAGTCATGATGTGCTTAGAATGGTATTCTACACTTCTTCTTGGTGGTTTCCCTAACGGTTTGGAGTTCTCTTTAATGTTTATCACCCATAAATGAAGTACTCTGATCAGAAACACTTCTCGTAGCAGGATAAGATGCTTTGTGGTGTTTTCTTGAATGTTTACCACCCATAAACGAAGTAATCAGTCAAGATGTGCTTAGAATGGTATTCTACCTCTACTTGGTGGTTTCCCGAACGGTTTGCTGTTCTTTTTATTGGTTACCACCCATAAATGAAGTACACTGATCCGAAACACTTCTCGTAGCAGGATAAGATGTTTTGTTGTGTTTTATTGGATGTTTACCATCCATAAATGATGTAATCCGTCATGAAGTGCTTAGAGTGGTTTTCTACACTTCTTCGTGGTGGCTTCTTGAAAGGTTTGGTACTCTCTTAAATGTTTACCACCCATAAATGAGGTACCTTGATCAGAATCAATTCTTGTAGGAGTATAAGATGCTTTGCGGTGTTTTCTTGAATGTTACCACCCATAAATGAAGTACTCGGATAAAACACTTCTCGTAGCAATATAAGATGTTTGGTTATTTTTTATTGAATGTTTACCGCCCATAAATGTAGTAATCAGACTTGAAACACTAAGAGTGATATTATATGCATCATCGTGTTGGTTTCCTGAAAGGCCGGAGCTTTCTTGAAAGTTTACCACCCATAAATGAAGTACTCGGATCAGAATCAAATTTCATAGCAGGATAATGTGCTTTGTGTTGTTTTATTGAATGTTTACCAGCCACAAATGAAGTACTCGGATCAGAAACACTTCTCGTAGTAGGATAAAATGCTCTGTGGGGTTTTCTTGATTGTTTGTCATTCATAAATGAAGTACTCTGACACGAAACGCTGAGAGTGGTATTCTACGCTTCTTCGTGGTGATTTCCTGAAACGTTTGGAGTTCTCTTGAAAGGCTACCACATATAAATGAAGTAATCATATCAGAAACACTTCTCGTAGCGGGATAAGATTTTTTGTGGTGACTTCTTGAAAGTTTACCACTCATAAATGAAGTAATCATATCAGAAACACTTCTCGTAGCGGGATAACATACTTTGTGGTGACTTCTTGAAAGTTTACTACCCATAAATGAAGTACTCGGATCAGAAACACTTGTCGTAGCAGGATAAGATGCTTTGTGGTGTTTTATTGAATGTTTTCCACCCATAAATGAAGTTCTCGGATCAGAAACACTTCTCGTAGCCGGATAAGATGCTTTGTGGTGTTTTATTGAATGTTTACCACCCACAAATGAAGTAATCAGTCATGATGTGCTTAGAATGGTAATCTACACTTCTTCTAGGTGGTTTCCCGAACGGTTTGGAGTTCTCTTTAATGTTTATCACCCATAAATGAAGTACTCTGATCAGAAACACTTCTCATAGCAGGATAAGATGCTTTGTGGTGTTTTCTTGAATGTTTACCACCCATAAACGAAGTAATCAGTCATGATGTGCTTAGAATGGTATTCTACCTCTACTTGGTGGTTTCCCGAACGGTTTGCTGTTCTTTTTATTGGTTACCACCCATAAATGAAGTACACTGATCCGAAACACTTCTCGTAGCAGGATAAGATGTTTTGTTGTGTTTTATTGGATGTTTACAATCCATAAATGATGTATTCCGTCATGAAGTGCTTAGAGTGGTTTTCTACACTTCTTCGTGGTGGTTTCTTGAAAGGTTTGGTACTCTCTTAAATGTTTACCACCTATAAATGAGGTACTCTGATCAGAATCAATTCTTGTAGGAGTATAAGATGCTCTGCGGTGTTTTCTTGAATGTTTACCACCCATAAATGAAGTACTCGGATTAAAACACTTCTCGTAGCACGATAAGATGTTTGGTGATTTTTTATTGAATGTTTACCGCCCATAAATGTAGTAATCAGACTTGAAACACTAAGAGTGATATTATATGCATCATCGTGTTGATTTCCTGAAAGGTCGGAGCTTTCTTGAAAGTTTACTACCCATAAATGAAGTACTCGGATCAGAATCACATTTCATAGCAGGATAATGTGCTTTGTGTTGTTTTATTGAATGTTTACCATCCACAAATGAAGTACTCGGATCAGAAATACTTCTCGTAGTAGGATAAAATGATTTGTGGTGTTTTCTTGATTGTTTGTCATTAATAAATGAAGTACTCTGACATGAAGCGCTGAGAGCGGTATTCTATGCTTCTTCGTGGTGATTTCCTGAAATGTTTGGAGTTCTCTTGAAAGGCTACCACCTATAAATTAAGCAATCATATCAGAAACACTTCTCGTAGCGAGATAAGATACTTTGTGGTGATTTCATGAATGTTTACTACCCATAAATGAAGTACTCGGATCAGAAACACTTCTCGTAGCAGGATAAGATGTATTGTGGGGTTTTATTGAATGTTTTCCACCCATAAATGAAGTACTCAGATCAGACACTTCTTGTAGTCGGATAAGATGCTTTGTGGTATTTTATTGAATGTTTACCACCCATAAATGAAGTAATCAGTCATGATGTGCTTAGAATGGTATTCTACACTTCTTCTTGGTGGTTTCCCGAACGGTTTGGAGTTCTCTTTAATGTTTATCACCCATAAATGAAGTACTCTGATCAGAAACACATCTCATAGCAGGATAAGATGCTTTGTGGTGTTTTCTTGAATGTTTACCACCCATAAACGAAGTAATCAGTCATGATGTGCTTAGAATGGTATTCTACCTCTACTTGGTGGTTTCCCGAACGGTTTGCTGTTCTTTTTATTGGTTACCACCCATAAATGAAGTACAATGATCCGAAACACTTCTCGTAGCAGGATAAGATGTTTTGTTGTGTTTTATTGAATGTTTACCGCCCATAAATGTAGTAATCAGACTTGAAACACTAAGAGTGATATTATATGCATCATCGTGTTTGTTTCCTGAAAGGTCGGAGCTTTCTTTGCAGTTTACCACCCATAAATCAAGTACTCGGATCAGAATCACATTTCATAGCAGGATAATGTGCTTTGTGTTGTTTTATTGAATGTTTACCAGCCACAAATGAAGTACTCGGATCAGAAACACTTCTCGTAGTAGGATAAAATGCTCTGTGGTGTTTTCTTGATTGTTTGTCATTCATAAATGAAGTACTCTGACACGAAACGCTGAGAGTGGTATTCTACGCTTCTTCGTGGTGATTTCCTGAAACGTTTGGTGTTCTCTTGAAAGGCTACCATCTATAAATGAAGTAATCATATCAGAAACACTTCTCGTAGCGGGATAAGATTCTTTGTGGTGACTTCTAGAAAGTTTACCACTCATAAATGAAGTAATCATATCAGAAACACTTCTCGTAGCGGGATAACATACTTTGTGGTGACTTCTTGAAAGTTTACTACCCATAAATGAAGTACTCGGATCAGAAACACTTGTCGTAGCAGGATAAGATGCTTTGTGGTGTTTTATTGAATGTTTTCCACCCATAAATGAAGTTCTCGGATCAGAAACACTTCTCGTAGCCGGATAAGATGCTTTGTGGTGTTTTATTGAATGTTTACCACCCACAAATGAAGTAATCAGTCATGATGTGCTTAGAATGGTAATCTACACTTCTTCTTGGTGGTTTCCCGAACGGTTTGGAGTTCTTTTTAATGTTTATCACCTATAAATTAAGCAATCATTTCAGAAACACTTCTCGTAGCGAGATAAGATACTTTGTGGTGATTTCATGAATGTTTACTACCCATAAATGAAGTACTCGGATCAGAAACACTTCTCGTAGCAGGGTAAGATGTATTGTGGGGTTTTATTGAATGTTTTCCACCCATAAATGAAGTACTCAGATCAGACACTTCTTGTAGTCAGATAAGATGCTTTGTGGTATTTTATTGAATGTTTACCACCCATAAATGAAGTAATCAGTCATGATGTGCTTAGAATGGTATTCTACACTTCTTCTTGGTGGTTTCCCTAACGGTTTGGAGTTCTCTTTAATGTTTATCACCCATAAATGAAGTACTCTGATCAGAAACACTTCTCGTAGCAGGATAAGATGCTTTGTGGTGTTTTCTTGAATGTTTACCACCCATAAACGAAGTAATCAGTCAGGATGTGCTTAGAATGGTATTCTACCTCTACTTGGTGGTTTCCCGAACGGTTTGCTGTTCTTTTTATTGGTTACCACCCATAAATGAAGTACACTGATCCGAAACACTTCTCGTAGCAGGATAAGATGTTTTGTTGTGTTTTATTGGATGTTTACCATCCATAAATGATGTAATCCGTCATGAAGTGCTTAGAGTGGTTTTCTACACTTCTTCGTGGTGGCTTCTTGAAAGGTTTGGTACTCTCTTAAATGTTTACCACCCATAAATGAGGTACCTTGATCAGAATCAATTCTTGTAGGAGTATAAGATGCTTTGCGGTGTTTTCTTGAATGTTACCACCCATAAATGAAGTACTCGGATAAAACACTTCTCGTAGCAATATAAGATGTTTGGTTATTTTTTATTGAATGTTTACCGCCCATAAATGTAGTAATCAGACTTGAAACACTAAGAGTGATATTATATGCATCATCGTGTTGGTTTCCTGAAAGGCCGGAGCTTTCTTGAAAGTTTACCACCCATAAATGAAGTACTCGGATCAGAATCACATTTCATAGCAGGATAATGTGCTTTGTGTTGTTTTATTGAATGTTTACCAGCCACAAATGAAGTACTCGGATCAGAAACACTTCTCGTAGTAGGATAAAATGCTCTGTGGGGTTTTCTTGATTGTTTGTCATTCATAAATGAAGTACTCTGACACGAAACGCTGAGAGTGGTATTCTACGCTTCTTCGTGGTGATTTCCTGAAACGTTTGGAGTTCTCTTGAAAGGCTACCACATATAAATGAAGTAATCATATCAGAAACACTTCTCGTAGCGGGATAAGATTTTTTGTGGTGACTTCTTGAAAGTTTACCACTCATAAATGAAGTAATCATATCAGAAACACTTCTCGTAGCGGGATAACATACTTTGTGGTGACTTCTTGAAAGTTTACTACCCATAAATGAAGTACTCGGATCAGAAACACTTGTCGTAGCAGGATAAGATGCTTTGTGGTGTTTTATTGAATGTTTTCCACCCATAAATGAAGTTCTCGGATCAGAAACACTTCTCGTAGCCGGATAAGATGCTTTGTGGTGTTTTATTGAATGTTTACCACCCACAAATGAAGTAATCAGTCATGATGTGCTTAGAATGGTAATCTACACTTCTTCTAGGTGGTTTCCCGAACGGTTTGGAGTTCTCTTTAATGTTTATCACCCATAAATGAAGTACTCTGATCAGAAACACTTCTCATAGCAGGATAAGATGCTTTGTGGTGTTTTCTTGAATGTTTACCACCCATAAACGAAGTAATCAGTCATGATGTGCTTAGAATGGTATTCTACCTCTACTTGGTGGTTTCCCGAACGGTTTGCTGTTCTTTTTATTGGTTACCACCCATAAATGAAGTACACTGATCCGAAACACTTCTCGTAGCAGGATAAGATGTTTTGTTGTGTTTTATTGGATGTTTACCATCCATAAATGATGTAATCCGTCATGAAGTGCTTAGAGTGGTTTTCTACACTTCTTCGTGGTGGCTTCTTGAAAGGTTTGGTACTCTCTTAAATGTTTACCACCTATAAATGAGGTACTCTGATCAGAATCAATTCTTGTAGGAGTATAAGATGCTTTGCGGTGTTTTCTTGAATGTTTACCACCCATAAATGAAGTACTCGGATTAAAACACTTCTCGTAGCACGATAAGATGTTTGGTGATTTTTTATTGAATGTTTACCGCCCATAAATGTAGTAATCAGACTTGAAACACTAAGAGTGATATTATATGCATCATCGTGTTGATTTCCAGAAAGGTCGGAGCTTTCTTGAAAGTTTACTACCCATAAATGAAGTACTCGGATCAGAATCACATTTCATAGCAGGATAATGTGCTTTGTGTTGTTTTATTGAATGTTTACCATCCACAAATGAAGTACTCGGATCAGAAATACTTCTCGTAGTAGGATAAAATGATTTGTGGTGTTTTCTTGATTGTTTGTCATTCATAAATGAAGTACTCTGACATGAAGCGCTGAGAGCGGTATTCTATGCTTCTTCGTGGTGATTTCCTGAAATGTTTGGAGTTCTCTTGAAAGGCTACCACCTATAAATTAAGCAATCATATCAGAAACACTTCTCGTAGCGAGATAAGATACTTTGTGGTGATTTCATGAATGTTTACTACCCATAAATGAAGTACTCGGATCAGAAACACTTCTCGTAGCAGGATAAGATGTATTGTGGGGTTTTATTGAATGTTTTCCACCCATAAATGAAGTACTCAGATCAGAAACACTTCTCGTAGCAGATAAGATGTTTTGTGGTGTTTTCTTGAATGTTTACCACCCATAAACGAAATAATCAGTCATGATGTGCTTAGAATGGTATTCTACCTCTTCTTGGTGGTTTCCCGAACGGTTTGGAGTTCTCTTTAATGTTTATCACCCATAAATGAAGTACTCTGATCAGAAACACTTCTCGTAGCAGGATAAGATGCTTTGTGGTGTTTTCTTGAATGTTTACCTCCCATAAACGAAGTAATCAGTCATGATGTGCTTAGAATGGTATTCTACCTCTACTTGGTGGTTTCCCGAACGGTTTGCTGTTCTTTTTATTGGTTACCACCCATAAATGAAGTACACTGATCCGAAACACTTCTCGTAGCAGGATAAGATGTTTTGTTGTGTTTTATTGGATGTTTACCATCCATAAATGATGTAATCCGTCATGAAGTGCTTAGAGTGGTTTTCTACACTTCTTCGTGGTGGCTTCTTGAAAGGTTTGGTACTCTCTTAAATGTTTACCACCTATAAATGAGGTACTCTGATCAGAATCAATTCTTGTAGGAGTATAAGATGCTTTGCGGTGTTTTCTTGAATGTTTACCACCCATAAATGAAGTACTCGGATTAAAACACTTCTCGTAGCACGATAAGATGTTTGGTGACTTTTTATTGAATGTTTACCGCCCATAAATGTAGTAATCAGACTTGAAACACTAAGAGTGATATTATATGCATCATCGTGTTGATTTCCAGAAAGGTCGGAGCTTTCTTGAAAGTTTACTACCCATAAATGAAGTACTCGGATCAGAATCACATTTCATAGCAGGATAATGTGCTTTGTGTTGTTTTATTGAATGTTTACCATCCACAAATGAAGTACTCGGATCAGAAATACTTCTCGTAGTAGGATAAAATGATTTGTGGTGTTTTCTTGATTGTTTGTCATTCATAAATGAAGTACTCTGACATGAAGCGCTGAGAGCGGTATTGTATGCTTCTTCGTGGTGATTTCCTGAAATGTTTGGAGTTCTCTTGAAAGGCTACCACCTATAAATTAAGCAATCATATCAGAAACACTTCTCGTAGCGAGATAAGATACTTTGTGGTGATTTCATGAATGTTTACTACCCATAAATGAAGTACTCGGATCAGAAACACTTCTCGTAGCAGGATAAGATGTATTGTGGGGTTTTATTGAATGTTTTCCACCCATAAATGAAGTACTCAGATCAGAAACACTTCTCGTAGCAGATAAGATGTTTTGTGGTGTTTTCTTGAATGTTTACCACCCATAAACGAAATAATCAGTCATGATGTGCTTAGAATGGTATTCTACCTCTTCTTGGTGGTTTCCCGAACGGTTTGCAGTTCTTTTTAATGGTTACCACCCATAAATGAAGTACACTGATCGGAAACACGTCTCGTAGCAGAATAAGATGTTTTGTTGTGTTTTATTGGATGTTTACCATCCATAAATGATGTAATCCGTCATGAAGTGCTTAGAGTGGTTTTCTACACTTCTTCGTGGTGGTTTCTTGAAAGGTTTGGAGTTCTCTTAAATGTTTACCACCTATAAATGAGGTACTCTGATCAGAATCAATTCTTGTAGGAGTATAAGATGCTTTGCGGTGTTTTCTTGAATGTTTACCACCCAGAAATGAAGTACTCGGATTAAAACACTTCTCGTAGCACGATAAGATGTTTGGTGATTTTTTATTGAATGTTTACCGCCCATAAATGTAGTAATCAGACTTGAAACACTAAGAGTGATATTATATGCATCATCGTGTTGATTTCCTGAAAGGTCGGAGCTTTCTTGAAAGTTTACTACCCATAAATGAAGTACTCGGATCAGAATCACATTTCATAGCAGGATAATGTGCTTTGTGTTGTTTTATTGAATGTTTACCATCCACAAATGAAGTACTCGGATCAGAAATACTTCTCGTAGTAGGATAAAATGATTTGTGGTGTTTTCTTGATTGTTTGTCATTCATAAATGAAGTACTCTGACATGAAGCGCTGAGAGCGGTATTGTATGCTTCTTCGTGGTGATTTCCTGAAATGTTTGGAGTTCTCTTGAAAGGCTACCACCTATAAATTAAGCAATCATATCAGAAACACTTCTCGTAGCGAGATAAGATACTTTGTGGTGATTTCATGAATGTTTACTACCCATAAATGAAGTACTCGGATCAGAAACACTTCTCGTAGCAGGATAAGATGTATTGTGGGGTTTTATTGAATGTTTTCCACCCATAAATGAAGTACTCAGATCAGACACTTCTTGTAGTCGGATAAGATGCTTTGTGGTATTTTATTGAATGTTTACCACCCAGAAATGAAGTAATCAGTCATGATGTGCTTAGAATGGTATTCTACACTTCTTCTTGGTGGTTTCCCGAACGGTTTGGAGTTCTCTTTAATGTTTATTACCCATAAATGAAGTACTCTGATCAGAAACACTTCTCGTAGCAGGATAAGATGCTTTGTGGTGTTTTCTTGAATGTTTACCACCCATAAACGAAGTAATCAGTCATGATGTGCTTAGAATGGTATTCTACCTCTACTTGGTGGTTTCCCGAACGGTTTGCTGTTCTTTTTATTGGTTACCACCCATAAATGAAGTACACTGATCCGAAACACTTCTCGTAGCAGGATAAGATGTTTTGTTGTGTTTTATTGGATGTTTACCATCCATAAATGATGTAATCCGTCATGAAGTGCTTAGAGTGGTTTTCTACACTTCTTCGTGGTGGCTTCTTGAAAGGTTTGGTACTCTCTTAAATGTTTACCACCTATAAATGAGGTACTCTGATCAGAATCAATTCTTGTAGGAGTATAAGATGCTTTGCGGTGTTTTCTTGAATGTTTACCACCCATAAATGAAGTACTCGGATTAAAACACTTCTCGTAGCACGATAAGATGTTTGGTGATTTTTTATTGAATGTTTACCGCCCATAAATGTAGTAATCAGACTTGAAACACTAAGAGTGATATTATATGCATCATCGTGTTGATTTCCAGAAAGGTCGGAGCTTTCTTGAAAGTTTACTACCCATAAATGAAGTACTCGGATCAGAATCACATTTCATAGCAGGATAATGTGCTTTGTGTTGTTTTATTGAATGTTTACCATCCACAAATGAAGTACTCGGATCAGAAATACTTCTCGTAGTAGGATAAAATGATTTGTGGTGTTTTCTTGATTGTTTGTCATTCATAAATGAAGTACTCTGACATGAAGCGCTGAGAGCGGTATTCTATGCTTCTTCGTGGTGATTTCCTGAAATGTTTGGAGTTCTCTTGAAAGGCTACCACCTATAAATTAAGCAATCATATCAGAAACACTTCTCGTAGCGAGATAAGATACTTTGTGGTGATTTCATGAATGTTTACTACCCATAAATGAAGTACTCGGATCAGAAACACTTCTCGTAGCAGGATAAGATGTATTGTGGGGTTTTATTGAATGTTTTCCACCCATAAATGAAGTACTCAGATCAGAAACACTTCTCGTAGCAGATAAGATGTTTTGTGGTGTTTTCTTGAATGTTTACCACCCATAAACGAAATAATCAGTCATGATGTGCTTAGAATGGTATTCTACCTCTTCTTGGTGGTTTCCCGAACGGTTTGCAGTTCTTTTTAATGGTTACCACCCATAAATGAAGTACACTGATCGGAAACACTTCTCGTAGCAGAATAAGATGTTTTGTTGTGTTTTATTGGATGTTTACCATCCATAAATGATGTAATCCGTCATGAAGTGCTTAGAGTGGTTTTCTACACTTCTTCGTGGTGGTTTCTTGAAAGGTTTGGAGTTCTCTTAAATGTTTACCACCTATAAATGAGGTACTCTGATCAGAATCAATTCTTGTAGGAGTATAAGATGCTTTGCGGTGTTTTCTTGAATGTTTACCACCCAGAAATGAAGTACTCGGATTAAAACACTTCTCGTAGCACGATAAGATGTTTGGTGATTTTTTATTGAATGTTTACCGCCCATAAATGTAGTAATCAGACTTGAAACACTAAGAGTGATATTATATGCATCATCGTGTTGATTTCCTGAAAGGTCGGAGCTTTCTTGAAAGTTTACTACCCATAAATGAAGTACTCGGATCAGAATCACATTTCATAGCAGGATAATGTGCTTTGTGTTGTTTTATTGAATGTTTACCATCCACAAATGAAGTACTCGGATCAGAAATACTTCTCGTAGTAGGATAAAATGATTTGTGGTGTTTTCTTGATTGTTTGTCATTCATAAATGAAGTACTCTGACATGAAGCGCTGAGAGCGGTATTCTATGCTTCTTCGTGGTGATTTCCTGAAATGTTTGGAGTTCTCTTGAAAGGCTACCACCTATAAATTAAGCAATCATATCAGAAACACTTCTCGTAGCGAGATAAGATACTTTGTGGTGATTTCATGAATGTTTACTACCCATAAATGAAGTACTCGGATCAGAAACACTTCTCGTAGCAGGATAAGATGTATTGTGGGGTTTTATTGAATGTTTTCCACCCATAAATGAAGTACTCAGATCAGACACTTCTTGTAGTCGGATAAGATGCTTTGTGGTATTTTATTGAATGTTTACCACCCAGAAATGAAGTAATCAGTCATGATGTGCTTAGAATGGTATTCTACACTTCTTCTTGGTGGTTTCCCGAACGGTTTGGAGTTCTCTTTAATGTTTATTACCCATAAATGAAGTACTCTGATCAGAAACACTTCTCGTAGCAGGATAAGATGCTTTGTGGTGTTTTCTTGAATGTTTACCACCCATAAACGAAGTAATCAGTCATGATGTGCTTAGAATGGTATTCTACCTCTACTTGGTGGTTTCCCGAACGGTTTGCTGTTCTTTTTATTGGTTACCACCCATAAATGAAGTACACTGATCCGAAACACTTCTCGTAGCAGGATAAGATGTTTTGTTGTGTTTTATTGGATGTTTACCATCCATAAATGATGTAATCCGTCATGAAGTGCTTAGAGTGGTTTTCTACACTTCTTCGTGGTGGCTTCTTGAAAGGTTTGGTACTCTCTTAAATGTTTACCACCTATAAATGAGGTACTCTGATCAGAATCAATTCTTGTAGGAGTATAAGATGCTTTTCGGTGTTTTCTTGAATGTTTACCACCCATAAATGAAGTACTCGGATTAAAACACTTCTCGTAGCACGATAAGATGTTTGGTGATTTTTTATTGAATGTTTACCGCCCATAAATGTAGTAATCAGACTTGAAACACTAAGAGTGATATTATATGCATCATCGTGTTGATTTCCAGAAAGGTCGGAGCTTTCTTGAAAGTTTACTACCCATAAATGAAGTACTCGGATCAGAATCACATTTCATAGCAGGATAATGTGCTTTGTGTTGTTTTATTGAATGTTTACCATCCACAAATGAAGTACTCGGATCAGAAATACTTCTCGTAGTAGGATAAAATGATTTGTGGTGTTTTCTTGATTGTTTGTCATTCATAAATGAAGTACTCTGACATGAAGCGCTGAGAGCGGTATTCTATGCTTCTTCGTGGTGATTTCCTGAAATGTTTGGAGTTCTCTTGAAAGGCTACCACCTATAAATTAAGCAATCATATCAGAAACACTTCTCGTAGCGAGATAAGATACTTTGTGGTGATTTCATGAATGTTTACTACCCATAAATGAAGTACTCGGATCAGAAACACTTCTCGTAGCAGGATAAGATGTATTGTGGGGTTTTATTGAATGTTTTCCACCCATAAATGAAGTACTCAGATCAGAAACACTTCTCGTAGCAGATAAGATGTTTTGTGGTGTTTTCTTGAATGTTTACCACCCATAAACGAAATAATCAGTCATGATGTGCTTAGAATGGTATTCTACCTCTTCTTGGTGGTTTCCCGAACGGTTTGCAGTTCTTTTTAATGGTTACCACCCATAAATGAAGTACACTGATCGGAAACACTTCTCGTAGCAGAATAAGATGTTTTGTTGTGTTTTATTGGATGTTTACCATCCATAAATGATGTAATCCGTCATGAAGTGCTTAGAGTGGTTTTCTACACTTCTTCGTGGTGGTTTCTTGAAAGGTTTGGAGTTCTCTTAAATGTTTACCACCTATAAATGAGGTACTCTGATCAGAATCAATTCTTGTAGGAGTATAAGATGCTTTGCGGTGTTTTCTTGAATGTTTACCACCCAGAACTGAAGTACTCGGATTAAAACACTTCTCGTAGCACGATAAGATGTTTGGTGATTTTTTATTGAATGTTTACCGCCCATAAATGTAGTAATCAGACTTGAAACACTAAGAGTGATATTATATGCATCATCGTGTTGATTTCCTGAAAGGTCGGAGCTTTCTTGAAAGTTTACTACCCATAAATGAAGTACTCGGATCAGAATCACATTTCATAGCAGGATAATGTGCTTTGTGTTGTTTTATTGAATGTTTACCATCCACAAATGAAGTACTCGGATCAGAAATACTTCTCGTAGTAGGATAAAATGATTTGTGGTGTTTTCTTGATTGTTTGTCATTCATAAATGAAGTACTCTGACATGAAGCGCTGAGAGCGGTATTCTATGCTTCTTCGTGGTGATTTCCTGAAATGTTTGGAGTTCTCTTGAAAGGCTACCACCTATAAATTAAGCAATCATATCAGAAACACTTCTCGTAGCGAGATAAGATACTTTGTGGTGATTTCATGAATGTTTACTACCCATAAATGAAGTACTCGGATCAGAAACACTTCTCGTAGCAGGATAAGATGTATTGTGGGGTTTTATTGAATGTTTTCCACCCATAAATGAAGTACTCAGATCAGACACTTCTTGTAGTCGGATAAGATGCTTTGTGGTATTTTATTGAATGTTTACCACCCATAAATGAAGTAATCAGTCATGATGTGCTTAGAATGGTATTCTACACTTCTTCTTGGTGGTTTCCCGAACGGTTTGGAGTTCTCTTTAATGTTTATCACCCATAAATGAAGTACTCTGATCAGAAACACTTCTCGTAGCAGGATAAGATGCTTTGTGGTGTTTTCTTGAATGTTTACCACCCATAAACGAAGTAATCAGTCATGATGTGCTTAGAATGGTATTCTACCTCTACTTGGTGGTTTCCCGAACGGTTTGCTGTTCTTTTTATTGGTTACCACCCATAAATGAAGTACACTGATCCGAAACACTTCTCGTAGCAGGATAAGATGTTTTGTTGTGTTTTATTGGATGTTTACCATCCATAAAGGATGTAATCCGTCATGAAGTGCTTAGAGTGGTTTTCTACACTTCTTCGTGGTGGCTTCTTGAAAGGTTTGGTACTCTCTTAAATGTTTACCACCTATAAATGAGGTACTCTGATCAGAATCAATTCTTGTAGGAGTATAAGATGCTTTTCGGTGTTTTCTTGAATGTTTACCACCCATAAATGAAGTACTCGGATTAAACCACTTCTCGTAGCACGATAAGATGTTTGGTGATTTTTTATTGAATGTTTACCGCCCATAAATGTAGTAATCAGACTTGAAACACTAAGAGTGATATTATATGCATCATCGTGTTGATTTCCAGAAAGGTCGGAGCTTTCTTGAAAGTTTACTACCCATAAATGAAGTACTCGGATCAGAATCACATTTCATAGCAGGATAATGTGCTTTGTGTTGTTTTATTGAATGTTTACCATCCACAAATGAAGTACTCGGATCAGAAATACTTCTCGTAGTAGGATAAAATGATTTGTGGTGTTTTCTTGATTGTTTGTCATTCATAAATGAAGTACTCTGACATGAAGCGCTGAGAGCGGTATTCTATGCTTCTTCGTGGTGATTTCCTGAAATGTTTGGAGTTCTCTTGAAAGGCTACCACCTATAAATTAAGCAATCATATCAGAAACACTTCTCGTAGCGAGATAAGATACTTTGTGGTGATTTCATGAATGTTTACTACCCATAAATGAAGTACTCGGATCAGAAACACTTCTCGTAGCAGGATAAGATGTATTGTGGGGTTTTATTGAATGTTTTCCACCCATAAATGAAGTACTCAGATCAGAAACACTTCTCGTAGCAGATAAGATGTTTTGTGGTGTTTTCTTGAATGTTTACCACCCATAAACGAAATAATCAGTCATGATGTGCTTAGAATGGTATTCTACCTCTTCTTGGTGGTTTCCCGAACGGTTTGCAGTTCTTTTTAATGGTTACCACCCATAAATGAAGTACACTGATCGGAAACACTTCTCGTAGCAGAATAAGATGTTTTGTTGTGTTTTATTGGATGTTTACCATCCATAAATGATGTAATCCGTCATGAAGTGCTTAGAGTGGTTTTCTACACTTCTTCGTGGTGGTTTCTTGAAAGGTTTGGAGTTCTCTTAAATGTTTACCACCTATAAATGAGGTACTCTGATCAGAATCAATTCTTGTAGGAGTATAAGATGCTTTGCGGTGTTTTCTTGAATGTTTACCACCCAGAACTGAAGTACTCGGATTAAAACACTTCTCGTAGCACGATAAGATGTTTGGTGATTTTTTATTGAATGTTTACCGCCCATAAATGTAGTAATCAGACTTGAAACACTAAGAGTGATATTATATGCATCATCGTGTTGATTTCCTGAAAGGTCGGAGCTTTCTTGAAAGTTTACTACCCATAAATGAAGTACTCGGATCAGAATCACATTTCATAGCAGGATAATGTGCTTTGTGTTGTTTTATTGAATGTTTACCATCCACAAATGAAGTACTCGGATCAGAAATACTTCTCGTAGTAGGATAAAATGATTTGTGGTGTTTTCTTGATTGTTTGTCATTCATAAATGAAGTACTCTGACATGAAGCGCTGAGAGCGGTATTCTATGCTTCTTCGTGGTGATTTCCTGAAATGTTTGGAGTTCTCTTGAAAGGCTACCACCTATAAATTAAGCAATCATATCAGAAACACTTCTCGTAGCGAGATAAGATACTTTGTGGTGATTTCATGAATGTTTACTACCCATAAATGAAGTACTCGGATCAGAAACACTTCTCGTAGCAGGATAAGATGTATTGTGGGGTTTTATTGAATGTTTTCCACCCATAAATGAAGTACTCAGATCAGACACTTCTTGTAGTCGGATAAGATGCTTTGTGGTATTTTATTGAATGTTTACCACCCATAAATGAAGTAATCAGTCATGATGTGCTTAGAATGGTATTCTACACTTCTTCTTGGTGGTTTCCCGAACGGTTTGGAGTTCTCTTTAATGTTTATCACCCATAAATGAAGTACTCTGATCAGAAACACATCTCGTAGCAGGATAAGATGCTTTGTGGTGTTTTCTTGAATGTTTACCACCCATAAACGAAGTAATCAGTCATGATGTGCTTAGAATGGTATTCTACCTCTACTTGGTGGTTTCCCGAACGGTTTGCTGTTATTTTTATTGGTTACCACCCATAAATGAAGTACAATGATCCGAAACACTTCTCGTAGCAGGATAAGATGTTTTGTTGTGTTTTATTGAATGTTTACCGCTCATAAATGTAGTAATCAGACTTGAAACACTAAGAGTGATATTATATGCATCATCGTGTTGGTTTCCTGAAAGGTCGGAGCTTTCTTTGCAGTTTACCACCCATAAATCAAATACTCGGATCAGAATCACATTTCATAGCAGGATAATGTGCTTTGTGTTGTTTTATTGAATGTTTACCAGCCACAAATGAAGTACTCGGATCAGAAACACTTCTCGTAGTAGGATAAAATGCTCTGTGGTGTTTTCTTGATTGTTTGTCATTCATAAGTGAAGTACTCTGACACGAAACGCTGAGAGTGGTATTCTACGCTTCTTCGTGGTGATTTCCTGAAACGTTTGGTGTTCTCTTGAAAGGCTACCATCTATAAATGAAGTAATCATATCAGAAACACTTCTCGTAGCGGGATAAGATTCTTTGTGGTGACTTCTAGAAAGTTTACTACCCATAAATGAAGTACTCGGATCAGAAACACTTCTCGTAGCAGATAAGATGTTTTGTGGTGTTTTCTTGAATGTTTACCACCCATAAACGAAATAATCAGTCATGATGTGCTTAGAATGGTATTCTACCTCTTCTTGGTGGTTTCCCGAACGGTTTGGAGTTCTCTTTAATGTTTATCACCCATAAATGAAGTACTCTGATCAGAAACACTTCTCGTAGCAGGATAAGATGCTTTGTGGTGTTTTCTTGAATGTTTACCACCCATAAACGAAGTAATCAGTCATGATGTGCTTAGAATGGTATTCTACCTCTACTTGGTGGTTTCCCGAACGGTTTGCTGTTCTTTTTATTGGTTACCACCCATAAATGAAGTACACTGATCCGAAACACTTCTCGTAGCAGGATAAGATGTTTTGTTGTGTTTTATTGGATGTTTACCATCCATAAATGATGTAATCCGTCATGAAGTGCTTAGAGTGGTTTTCTACACTTCTTCGTGGTGGCTTCTTGAAAGGTTTGGTACTCTCTTAAATGTTTACCACCTATAAATGAGGTACTCTGATCAGAATCAATTCTTGTAGGAGTATAAGATGCTTTGCGGTTTTTTCTTGAATGTTTACCACCCATAAATGAAGTACTCGGATTAAAACACTTCTCGTAGCACGATAAGATGTTTGGTGATTTTTTATTGAATGTTTACCACCCATAAATGTAGTAATCAGACTTGAAACACTAAGAGTGATATTATATGCATCATCGTGTTGATTTCCAGAAAGGTCGGAGCTTTCTTGAAAGTTTACTACCCATAAATGAAGTACTCGGATCAGAATCACATTTCATAGCAGGATAATGTGCTTTGTGTTGTTTTATTGAATGTTTACCATCCACAAATGAAGTACTCGGATCAGAAATACTTCTCGTAGTAGGATAAAATGATTTGTGGTGTTTTCTTGATTGTTTGTCATTCATAAATGAAGTACTCTGACATGAAGCGCTGAGAGCGGTATTCTATGCTTCTTCGTGGTGATTTCCTGAAATGTTTGGAGTTCTCTTGAAAGGCTACCACCTATAAATTAAGCAATCAAATCAGAAACACTTCTCGTAGCGAGATAAGATACTTTGTGGTGATTTCATGAATGTTTACTACCCATAAATGAAGTACTCGGATCAGAAACACTTCTCGTAGCAGGATAAGATGTATTGTGGGGTTTTATTGAATGTTTTCCACCCATAAATGAAGTACTCAGATCAGAAACACTTCTCGTAGCAGATAAGATGTTTTGTGGTGTTTTCTTGAATGTTTACCACCCATAAACGAAATAATCAGTCATGATGTGCTTAGAATGGTATTCTACCTCTTCTTGGTGGTTTCCCGAACGGTTTGCAGTTCTTTTTAATGGTTACCACCCATAAATGAAGTACACTGATCGGAAACACTTCTCGTAGCAGAATAAGATGTTTTGTTGTGTTTTATTGGATGTTTACCATCCATAAATGATGTAATCCGTCATGAAGTGCTTAGAGTGGTTTTCTACACTTCTTCGTGGTGGTTTCTTGAAAGGTTTGGAGTTCTCTTAAATGTTTACCCCCTATAAATGAGGTACTCTAATCAGAATCAATTCTTGTAGGAGTATAAGATGCTTTGCGGTGTTTTCTTGAATGTTTACCACCCATAAATGAAGTACTCGGATTAAAACACTTCTCGTAGCACGATAAGATGTTTGGTGATTATTTATTGAATGTTTACCGCCAATAAATGTAGTAATCAGACTTGAAACACTAAGAGTGATATTATATGCATCATCGTGTTGATTTCCAGAAAGGTCGGAGCTTTCTTGAAAGTTTACTACCCATAAATGAAGTACTCGGATCAGAATCACATTTCATAGCAGGATAATGTGCTTTGTGTTGTTTTATTGAATGTTTACCAGCCACAAATGAAGTACTCGGATCAGAAACACTTCTCGTAGTAGGATAAAATGCTCTGTGGTGTTTTCTTGATTGTTTGTCATTCATAAGTGAAGTACTCTGACACGAAACGCTGAGAGTGGTATTCTACGCTTCTTCGTGGTGATTTCCTGAAACGTTTGGTGTACTCTGATCAGAAACACATCTCGTAGCAGGATAAGATGCTTTGTGGTGTTTTCTTGAATGTTTACCACCCATAAACGAAGTAATCAGTCATGATGTGCTTAGAATGGTATTCTACCTCTACTTGGTGGTTTCCCGAACGGTTTGCTGTTATTTTTATTGGTTACCACCCATAAATGAAGTACAATGATCCGAAACACTTCTCGTAGCAGGATAAGATGTTTTGTTGTGTTTTATTGAATGTTTACCGCCCATAAATGTAGTAATCAGACTTGAAACACTAAGAGTGATATTATATGCATCATCGTGTTGGTTTCCTGAAAGGTCGGATCTTTCTTTGCAGTTTACCACCCATAAATCAAGTACTCGGATCAGAATCACATTTCATAGAAGGATAATGTGCTTTGTGTTGTTTTATTGAATGTTTACCAGCCACAAATGAAGTACTCGGATCAGAAACACTTCTCGTAGTAGGATAAAATGCTCTGTGGTGTTTTCTTGATTGTTTGTCATTCATAAGTGAAGTACTCTGACACGAAACGCTGAGAGTGGTATTCTACGCTTCTTCGTGGTGATTTCCTGAAACGTTTGGTGTTCTCTTGAAAGGCTACCATCTATAAATGAAGTAATCATATCAGAAACACTTCTCGTAGCGGGATAAGATTCTTTGTGGTGACTTCTAGAAAGTTTACTACCCATAAATGAAGTACTCGGATCAGAAACACTTCTCGTAGCAGGATAAGATGATTGGTGGTGTTTTATTGAATGTTTTCCACCCATAAATGAAGTACTCTGATCAGAAACACTTCTCGTAGCCGGATAAGATGCTTTGTGGTGTTTTATTGAATGTTTACCACCCACAAATGAAGTAATCATTCATGATGTGCTTAGAATGGTTTTCTACACTTCTTCTTGGGGGTTTCCCGAACGGTTTGGAGTTCTCTTTAATGTTTATCACCCATAAATGAAGTACTATGATCAGAAACACTTCTCGTAGCAGGATAAGATGCTTTGTGGTGTTTTATTGAATGTTTACCACCCACAAATGAAGTAATCAGTCATGATGTGCTTAGAATGGTATTCTACCTCTTCTTGGTGGTTTCCCGAACGGTTTGCAGTTCTTTTTAATGGTTATCACCCATAAATGAAGTACACTGATCCGAAACACTTATCGTAGCATAATAAGATGTTTTGTTGTGTTTTATTGGATGTTTACCATCCATAAATGATGTAATCCGTCATGAAGTGCTAAGAGTGGTTTTCTACACTTCTTCGTGGTGGCTTCTTGAAAGGTTTGGTACTCTCTTAAATGTTTACCATCCATAAATGAGGTACTCTGATCAGAAACAATTCTTGTAGGAGTATAAGATGCTTTGCGGTGTTTTCTTGAATGTTACCACCCATAAATGAAGTACTCGGATTAAAACACTTCTCGTAGCAGTATAAGATGTTTGGTTATTTTTTATTGAATGTTTACCGCCCATAAATGTTGTAATCAGACATGAAACACTAAGAGTGATATTCTATGTTTCTTCGAGTTGGTTTCCTGAAAGGTTCGGAGCTTTCTTGAAAGTTTACCACCCATAAATGAAGTACTCGGATCAGAAACACATTTCATAGCAGGATAAGATGCTTTGTGTTGTTTTATGACTGTTTACCGGCCACAAATGAAGTACTCGGATCAGAAACACTTCTCGTAGTATGATAAAATTCTTTGTGGTGTTTTCTTGATTGTTTGTCATTCAATGAACTACTCCGACAGGAAGCGCTGAGAGTGGTATTCTACCCTTCTTCGTGGTGATTTCCTGAAACGTTTGGAGTTCTCTTGAAAGGCTACCACATATAAATGAAGTAATCATATCAGAAACACTTCTCGTAGCGGGATAAGATTTTTTGTGGTGACTTCTTGAAAGTTTACCACTCATAAATGAAGTAATCATATCAGAAACACTTCTCGTAGCGGGATAACATACTTTGTGGTGACTTCTTGAAAGTTTACTACCCATAAATGAAGTACTCGGATCAGAAACACTTGGCGTAGCAGGATAAGATGCTTTGTGGTGTTTTATTGAATGTTTTCCACCCCTAAATGAAGTTCTCGGATCGGAAACACTTCTCGTAGCCGGATAAGATGCTTTGTGGTGTTTTATTGAATGTTTACCACCCACAAATGAAGTATTCAGTCATGATGTGCTTAGAATGGTAATCTACACTTCTTCTAGGTGGTTTCCCGAACGGTTTGGAGTTCTCTTTAATGTTTATCACCCATAAATGAAGTACTCTGATCAGAAACACTTCTCGTAGCAGGATAAGATGCTTTGTGGTGTTTTCTTGAATCTTTACCACCCATATACGAAGTAATCAGTCATGATGTGCTTAGAATGGTATTCTACCTCTACTTGGTGGTTTCCCGAACGGTTTGCTGTTCTTTTTATTGGTTACCCCCCATAAATGAAGTACACTGCTCCGAAACACTTCTCGTAGCAGGATAAGATGTTTTGTTGTGTTTTATTGGATGTTTACCATCCATAAATGATGTAATCCGTCATGAAGTGCTTAGAGTGGTTTTCTACACTTCTTCGTGGTGATTTCTTGAAAGGTTTGGAGTTCTCTTAAATGTTTACCCCCTATAAATGAGGTACTCTAATCAGAATCAATTCTTGTAGGAGTATAAGATGCTTTGCGGTGTTTTCTTGAATGTTTACCACCCATAAATGAAGTACTCGGATTAAAACACTTCTCGTAGCATGATAAGATGTTTGGTGATTTTTTATTGATTGTTTACCGCCCATAAATGTAGTAATCAGACTTGAAACACTAAGAGTGATATTATATGCATCATCGTGTTGGTTTCCTGAAAGGTCGGAGCTTTCTTGAAAGTTTACTACCCATAAATGAAGTACTCGGATCAGAATCACATTTCATAGCAGGATAATGTGCTTTGTGTTGTTTTATTGAATGTTTACCATCCACAAATGAAGTACTCGGATCAGAAATACTTCTCGTAGTAGGACAAAATGATTTGTGGTGTTTTCTTGATTGTTTGTCATTCATAAATGAAGTACTCTGACATGAAGCGCTGAGAGCGGTATTCTATGCTTCTTCGTGGTGATTTCCTGAAATGTTTGGAGTTCTCTTGAAAGGCTACCACCTATAAATTAAGCAATCATATCAGAAACACTTCTCATAGCGAGATAAGATACTTTGTGGTGATTTCATGAATGTTTACTACCCATAAATGAAGTACTCGGATCAGAAACACTTCTCGTAGCAGGATAAGATGTATTGTGGGGTTTTATTGAATGTTTTCCACCCATAAATGAAGTACTCTGATCAGAAACACTTCTCGTAGCAGGATAAGATGCTTTGTGGTGTTTTCTTGAATGTTTACCACCCATAAACGAAGTAATCAGTCATGATGTGCTTAGAATTGTATTCTACCTCTACTTGGTGGTTTCCCGAACGGTTTGCTGTTCTTTTTATTGGTTACCACCCATAAATGAAGTACACTGATCCGAAACACTTCTCGTAGCAGGATAAGATGTTTTGTTGTGTTTTATTGGATGTTTACCATCCATAAATGATGTAATCCGTCATGAAGTGCTTAGAGTGGTTTTCTACACTTCTTCGTGGTGGCTTCTTGAAAGGTTTGGTACTCTCTTAAATGTTTACCACCCATAAATGAGGTACTCTGATCAGAATCAATTCTTGTAGGAGTATAAGATGCTTTGCGGTGTTTTCTTGAATGTTACCACCCATAAATGAAGTACTCGGATAAAACACTTCTCGTAGCAGTATAAGATGTTTGGTTATTTTTTATTGAATGTTTACCGCCCATAAATGTAGTAATCAGACTTGAAACACTAAGAGTGATATTATATGCATCATCGTGTTGGTTTCCTGAAAGGTCGGAGCTTTCTTGAAAGTTTACCACCCATAAATCTAGTACTCGGATCAGAATCACATTTCATGGCAGGATAATGTGCTTTGTGTTGTTTTATTGAATGTTTACCAGCCACAAATGAAGTACTCGGATCAGAAACACTTCTCGTAGTAGGATAAAATGCTCTGTGGTGTTTTCTTGATTGTTTGTCATTCAGAAATGAAGTACTCTGACACGAAACGCTGAGAGTGGTATTCTACGCTTCTTCGTGGTGATTTCCTGAAACGTTTGGTGTTCTCTTGAAAGGCTACCATCTATAAATGAAGTAATCATATCAGAAACACTTCTCGTAGCGGGAAAATATTCTTTGTGGTGACTTCTAGAAAGTTTACTATCCATAAATGAAGTACTCGGATCAGAAACACTTCTCGTAGCAGGATAAGATGCTTTGTGGTGTTTTCTTGAATGTTACCACCCATAAATGAAGTACTCGGATAAAACACTTCTCGTAGCAATATAAGATATTTGGTTATTTTTTATTGAATGTTTACCGCCCATAAATGTTGTAATCAGACATGAAACACTAAGAGTGATATTCTATGTTTCTTCGAGTTGGTTTCCTGAAAGGTTCGAAGCTTTCTTGAAAGTTTACCACCCATAAATGAAGTACTCGGATCAGAAACACATTTCATAGCAGGATAAGATGCTTTGTGTTGTTTTATGACTGTTTACCGACCACAAATGAAGTACTCGGATCAGAAACACTTCTCGAAGTATGATAAAATTCTTTGTGGTGTTTTCTTGATTGTTTGTCATTCAATGAACTACTCCGACAGGAAGCGCTGAGAGTGGTATTCTACCCTTCTTCGTGGTGATTTCCTGAAACGTTTGGAGTTCTCTTGAAAGGCTACCACATATAAATGAAGTAATCATATCAGAAACACTTCTCGTAGCGGGATAAGATTTTTGGTGGTGACTTCTTGAAAGTTTACTACTCATAAATGAAGTAATCATATCAGAAACACTTCTCGTAGCGGGATAACATACTTTGTGGTGACTTCTTGAAAGTTTACTACCCATAAATGAAGTACTCGGATCAGAAACACTTGTCGTAGCAGGATAAGATGCTTGGTGGTGTTTTATTGAATGTTTTCCACCCATAAATGAAGTACTCTGAACAGAAACACTTCTCGTAGCCGGATAAGATGCTTTGTGGTGTTTTATTGAATGTTTACCACCCACAAATGAAGTAATCAGTCATGATGTGCTTAGAATGGTATTCTACACTTCTTCTTGGTGGTTTCCCGAACGGTTTGGAGTTCTCTTTAATGTTTATCACCTATAAATTAAGCAATCATTTCAGAAACACTTCTCGTAGCGAGATAAGATACTTTGTGGTGATTTCATGAATGTTTACTACCCATAAATGAAGTACTCGGATCAGAAACACTTCTCGTAGCAGGGTAAGATGTATTGTGGGGTTTTATTGAATGTTTTCCACCCATAAATGAAGTACTCAGATCAGACACTTCTTGTAGTCAGATAAGATGCTTTGTGGTATTTTATTGAATGTTTACCACCCATAAATGAAGTAATCAGTCATGATGTGCTTAGAATGGTATTCTACACTTCTTCTTGGTGGTTTCCCGAACGGTTTGGAGTTCTCTTTAATGTTTATCACCCATAAATGAAGTACTCTGATCAGAAACACTTCTCGTAGCAGGATAAGATGCTTTGTGGTGTTTTCTTGAATGTTTACCACCCATAAACGAAGTAATCAGTCATGATGTGCTTAGAATGGTATTCTACCTCTACTTGGTGGTTTCCCGAACGGTTTGCTGTTCTTTTTATTGGTTACCACCCATAAATGAAGTACAATGATCCGAAACACTTCTCGTAGCAGGATAAGATGTTTTGTTGTGTTTTATTGAATGTTTACCGCCCATAAATGTAGTAATCAGACTTGAAACACTAAGAGTGATATTATATGCATCATCGTGTTGGTTTCCTGAAAGGTCGGAGCTTTCTTGAAAGTTTACCACCCATAAATCAAGTACTCGGATCAGAATCACATTTCATAGCAGGATAATGTGCTTTGTGTTGTTTTATTGAATGTTTACCAGCCACAAATGAAGTACTCGGATCAGAAACACTTCTCGTAGTAGGATAAAATGCTCTGTGGTGTTTTCTTGATTGTTTGTCATTCAGAAATGAAGTACTCTGACACGAAACGCTGAGAGTGGTATTCTACGCTTCTTCGTGGTGATTTCCTGAAACGTTTGGTGTTCTCTTGAAAGGCTACCATCTATAAATGAAGTAATCATATCAGAAACACTTCTCGTAGCGGGAAAATATTCTTTGTGGTGACTTCTAGAAAGTTTACTATCCATAAATGAAGTACTCGGATCAGAAACACTTCTCGTAGCAGGATAAGATGCTTTGTGGTGTTTTCTTGAATGTTACCACCCATAAATGAAGTACTCGGATAAAACACTTCTCGTAGCAATATAAGATATTTGGTTATTTTTTATTGAATGTTTACCGCCCATAAATGTTGTAATCAGACATGAAACACTAAGAGTGATATTCTATGTTTCTTCGAGTTGGTTTCCTGAAAGGTTCGAAGCTTTCTTGAAAGTTTACCACCCATAAATGAAGTACTCGGATCAGAAACACATTTCATAGCAGGATAAGATGCTTTGTGTTGTTTTATGACTGTTTACCGACCACAAATGAAGTACTCGGATCAGAAACACTTCTCGAAGTATGATAAAATTCTTTGTGGTGTTTTCTTGATTGTTTGTCATTCAATGAACTACTCCGACAGGAAGCGCTGAGAGTGGTATTCTACCCTTCTTCGTGGTGATTTCCTGAAACGTTTGGAGTTCTCTTGAAAGGCTACCACATATAAATGAAGTAATCATATCAGAAACACTTCTCGTAGCGGGATAAGATTTTTGGTGGTGACTTCTTGAAAGTTTACTACTCATAAATGAAGTAATCATATCAGAAACACTTCTCGTAGCGGGATAACATACTTTGTGGTGACTTCTTGAAAGTTTACTACCCATAAATGAAGTACTCGGATCAGAAACACTTGTCGTAGCAGGATAAGATGCTTGGTGGTGTTTTATTGAATGTTTTCCACCCATAAATGAAGTACTCTGAACAGAAACACTTCTCGTAGCCGGATAAGATGCTTTGTGGTGTTTTATTGAATGTTTACCACCCACAAATGAAGTAATCAGTCATGATGTGCTTAGAATGGTATTCTACACTTCTTCTTGGTGGTTTCCCGAACGGTTTGGAGTTCTCTTTAATGTTTATCACCTATAAATTAAGCAATCATTTCAGAAACACTTCTCGTAGCGAGATAAGATACTTTGTGGTGATTTCATGAATGTTTACTACCCATAAATGAAGTACTCGGATCAGAAACACTTCTCGTAGCAGGGTAAGATGTATTGTGGGGTTTTATTGAATGTTTTCCACCCATAAATGAAGTACTCAGATCAGACACTTCTTGTAGTCAGATAAGATGCTTTGTGGTATTTTATTGAATGTTTACCACCCATAAATGAAGTAATCAGTCATGATGTGCTTAGAATGGTATTCTACACTTCTTCTTGGTGGTTTCCCGAACGGTTTGGAGTTCTCTTTAATGTTTATCACCCATAAATGAAGTACTCTGATCAGAAACACTTCTCGTAGCAGGATAAGATGCTTTGTGGTGTTTTCTTGAATGTTTACCACCCATAAACGAAGTAATCAGTCATGATGTGCTTAGAATGGTATTCTACCTCTACTTGGTGGTTTCCCGAACGGTTTGCTGTTCTTTTTATTGGTTACCACCCATAAATGAAGTACAATGATCCGAAACACTTCTCGTAGCAGGATAAGATGTTTTGTTGTGTTTTATTGAATGTTTACCGCCCATAAATGTAGTAATCAGACTTGAAACACTAAGAGTGATATTATATGCATCATCGTGTTGGTTTCCTGAAAGGTCGGAGCTTTCTTGAAAGTTTACCACCCATAAATCAAGTACTCGGATCAGAATCACATTTCATAGCAGGATAATGTGCTTTGTGTTGTTTTATTGAATGTTTACCAGCCACAAATGAAGTACTCGGATCAGAAACACTTCTCGTAGTAGGATAAAATGCTCTGTGGTGTTTTCTTGATTGTTTGTCATTCATAAATGAAGTACTCTGACACGAAACGCTGAGAGTGGTATTCTACGCTTCTTCGTGGTGATTTCCTGAAACGTTTGGTGTTCTCTTGAAAGGCTACCTTCTATAAATGAAGTAATCATATCAGAAACACTTCTCGTAGCGGGATAAGATTCTTTGTGGTGACTTCTAGAAAGTTTACTACCCATAAATGAAGTACTCGGATCAGAAACACTTCTCGTAGCAGGATAAGATGTATTGTGGGGTTTTATTGAATGTTTTCCACCCATAAATGAAGTACTCAGATCAGACACTTCTTGTAGTCGGATAAGATGCTTTGTGGTATTTTATTGAATGTTTACCACCCATAAATGAAGTAATCAGTCATGATGTGCTTAGAATGGTATTCTACACTTCTTCTTGGTGGTTTCCCGAACGGTTTGGAGTTCTCTTTAATGTTTATCACCCATAAATGAAGTACTCTGATCAGAAACACTTCTCGTAGCAGGATAAGATGCTTTGTGGTGTTTTCTTGTATGTTTACCACCCATAAACGAAGTAATCAGTCATGACGTGCTTAGAATGGTATTCTACCTCTTCTTGGTGGTTTCCCGAACTTTTTGCAGTTCTTTTTAATGGTTATCACCCATAAATGAAGTACACTGATCCGAAACACTTATCGTAGCATAATAAGATGTTTCGTTGTGTTTTATTGGATGTTTACCATCCATAAATGATGTAATCCGTCATGAAGTGCTAAGAGTGGTTTTCTACACTTCTTCGTGGTGGCTTCTTGAAAGGTTTGGTACTCTCTTAAATGTTTACCATCCATAAATGAGGTACTCTGATCAGAAACAATTCTTGTAGGAGTATAAGATGCTTTGCGGTGTTTTCTTGAATGTTACCACCCATAAATGAAGTACTCAGATAAAACACTTCTCGTAGCAATATAAGATATTTGGTTATTTTTTATTGAATGTTTACCGCCCATAAATGTTGTAATCAGACATGAAACACTAAGAGTGATATTCTATGTTTCTTCGAGTTGGTTTCCTGAAAGGTTCGGAGCTTTCTTGAAAGTTTACCACCCATAAATGAAGTACTCGGATCAGAAACACATTTCATAGCAGGATAAGATGCTTTGTGTTGTTTTATGACTGTTTACCGGCCACAAATGAAGTACTCGGATCAGAAACACTTCTCGTAGTATGATAAAATTCTTTGTGGTGTTTTCTTGATTGTTTGTCATTCAATGAACTACTCCGACAGGAAGCGCTGAGAGTGGTATTCTACCCTTCTTCGTGGTGATTTCCTGAAACGTTTGGAGTTCTCTTGAAAGGCTACCACATATAAATGAAGTAATCATATCAGAAACACTTCTCGTAGCGGGATAAGATTTTTTGTGGTGACTTCTTGAAAGTTTACCACTCATAAATGAAGTAATCATATCAGAAACACTTCTCGTAGCGGGATAACATACTTTGTGGTGACTTCTTGAAAGTTTACTACCCATAAATGAAGTACTCGGATCAGAAACACTTGTCGTAGCAGGATAAGATGCTTTGTGGTGTTTTATTGAATGTTTTCCACCCATAAATGAAGTTCTCAGATCAGAAACACTTCTCGTAGCCGGATAAGATGCTTTGTGGTGTTTTATTGAATGTTTACCACCCACAAATGAAGTAATCAGTCATGATGTGCTTAGAATGGTAATCTACACTTCTTCTTGGTGGTTTCCCGAACGGTTTGGAGTTCTCTTTAATGTTTATCACCCATAAATGAAGTACTCTGATCAGAAACACTTCTCGTAGCAGATAAGATGTTTTGTGGTGTTTTCTTGAATGTTTTCCACCCATAAACGAAATAATCAGTCATGATGTGCTTAGAATGGTATTCTACCTCTTCTTGGTGGTTTCCCGAACGGTTTGGAGTTCTTTTTAATGGTTACCACCCATAAATGAAGTACACTGATCCGAAACACTTCTCATAGCAGGATAAGATGTTTTGTTGTGTTTTATTGGATGTTTACCATCCATAAATGATGTAATCCGTCATGAAGTGCTTAGAGTGGTTTTCTACACTTCTTCGTGGTGGTTTCTTGAAAGGTTTGGAGTTCTCTTAAATGTTTACCCCCTATAAATGAGGTACTCTAATCAGAATCAATTCTTGTAGGAGTATAAGATGCTTTGCGGTGTTTTCTTGAATGTTTACCACCCATAAATGAAGTACTCGGATTAAAACACTTCTCGTAGCACGATAAGATGTTTGGTGATTATTTATTGAATGTTTACCGCCCATAAATGTAGTAATCAGACTTGAAACACTAAGAGTGATATTATATGCATCATCGTGTTGGTTTCCTGAAAGGTCGGAGCTTTCTTGAAAGTTTACTACCCATAAATGAAGTACTCGGATCAGAATCACATTTCATAGCAGGATAATGTGCTTTGTGTTGTTTTATTGATTGTTTACCATCCACAAATGAAGTACTCGGATCAGAAATACTTCTCGTAGTAGGATAAAATGATTTGTGGTGTTTTCTTGATTGTTTGTCATTCATAAATGAAGTACTCTGACATGAAGCGCTGAGAGCGGTATTCTATGCTTCTTCGTGGTGATTTCCAGAAATGTTTGGAGTTCTCTTGAAAGGCTACCACCTATAAATTAAGCAATCATATCAGAAACACTTCTTGAAGCGAGATAAGATACTTTGTGGTGATTTCATGAATGTTTACTACCCATAAATGATGTACTCGGATCAGAAACACTTCTCGTAGCAGGATAAGATGTATTGTGGGGTTTTATTGAATGTTTTCCACCCATAAATGAAGTACTCAGATCAGACACTTCTTGTAGTCGGATAAGATGCTTTGTGGTATTTTATTGAATGTTTACCACCCATAAATGAAGTAATCAGTCATGATGTGCTTAGAATGGTATTCTACACTTCTTCTTGGTGGTTTCCCGAACGGTTTGGAGTTCTCTTTAATGTTTATCACCCATAAATGAAGTACTCTGATCAGAAACACTTCTCGTAGCAGGATAAGATGCTTTGTGGTGTTTTCTTGTATGTTTACCACCCATAAACGAAGTAATCAGTCATGACGTGCTTAGAATGGTATTCTACCTCTTCTTGGTGGTTTCCCGAACTTTTTGCAGTTCTTTTTAATGGTTATCACCCATAAATGAAGTACACTGATCCGAAACACTTATCGTAGCATAATAAGATGTTTTGTTGTGTTTTATTGGATGTTTACCATCCATAAATGATGTAATCCGTCATGAAGTGCTAAGAGTGGTTTTCTACACTTCTTCGTGGTGGCTTCTTGAAAGGTTTGGTACTCTCTTAAATGTTTACCATCCATAAATGAGGTACTCTGATCAGAAACAATTCTTGTAGGAGTATAAGATGCTTTGCGGTGTTTTCTTGAATGTTACCACCCATAAATGAAGTACTCAGATAAAACACTTCTCGTAGCAATATAAGATATTTGGTTATTTTTTATTGAATGTTTACCGCCCATAAATGTTGTAATCAGACATGAAACACTAAGAGTGATATTCTATGTTTCTTCGAGTTGGTTTCCTGAAAGGTTCGGAGCTTTCTTGAAAGTTTACCACCCATAAATGAAGTACTCGGATCAGAAACACATTTCATAGCAGGATAAGATGCTTTGTGTTGTTTTATGACTGTTTACCGGCCACAAATGAAGTACTCGGATCAGAAACACTTCTCGTAGTATGATAAAATTCTTTGTGGTGTTTTCTTGATTGTTTGTCATTCAATGAACTACTCCGACAGGAAGCGCTGAGAGTGGTATTCTACCCTTCTTCGTGGTGATTTCCTGAAACGTTTGGAGTTCTCTTGAAAGGCTACCACATATAAATGAAGTAATCATATCAGAAACACTTCTCGTAGCGGGATAAGATTTTTTGTGGTGACTTCTTGAAAGTTTACCACTCATAAATGAAGTAATCATATCAGAAACACTTCTCGTAGCGGGATGACATACTTTGTGGTGACTTCTTGAAAGTTTACTACCCATAAATGAAGTACTCGGATCAGAAACACTTGTCGTAGCAGGATAAGATGCTTTGTGGTGTTTTATTGAATGTTTTCCACCCATAAATGAAGTTCTCAGATCAGAAACACTTCTCGTAGCCGGATAAGATGCTTTGTGGTGTTTTATTGAATGTTTACCACCCACAAATGAAGTAATCAGTCATGATGTGCTTAGAATGGTAATCTACACTTCTTCTTGGTGGTTTCCCGAACGGTTTGGAGTTCTCTTTAATGTTTATCACCCATAAATGAAGTACTCTGATCAGAAACACTTCTCGTAGCAGATAAGATGTTTTGTGGTGTTTTCTTGAATGTTTTCCACCCATAAACGAAATAATCAGTCATGATGTGCTTAGAATGGTATTCTACCTCTTCTTGGTGGTTTCCCGAACGGTTTGGAGTTCTTTTTAATGGTTACCACCCATAAATGAAGTACACTGATCCGAAACACTTCTCATAGCAGGATAAGATGTTTTGTTGTGTTTTATTGGATGTTTACCATCCATAAATGATGTAATCCGTCATGAAGTGCTTAGAGTGGTTTTCTACACTTCTTCGTGGTGGTTTCTTGAAAGGTTTGGAGTTCTCTTAAATGTTTACCCCCTATAAATGAGGTACTCTAATCAGAATCAATTCTTGTAGGAGTATAAGATGCTTTGCGGTGTTTTCTTGAATGTTTACCACCCATAAATGAAGTACTCGGATTAAAACACTTCTCGTAGCACGATAAGATGTTTGGTGATTATTTATTGAATGTTTACCGCCCATAAATGTAGTAATCAGACTTGAAACACTAAGAGTGATATTATATGCATCATCGTGTTGGTTTCCTGAAAGGTCGGAGCTTTCTTGAAAGTTTACTACCCATAAATGAAGTACTCGGATCAGAATCACATTTCATAGCAGGATAATGTGCTTTGTGTTGTTTTATTGATTGTTTACCATCCACAAATGAAGTACTCGGATCAGAAATACTTCTCGTAGTAGGATAAAATGATTTGTGGTGTTTTCTTGATTGTTTGTCATTCATAAATGAAGTACTCTGACATGAAGCGCTGAGAGCGGTATTCTATGCTTCTTCGTGGTGATTTCCAGAAATGTTTGGAGTTCTCTTGAAAGGCTACCACCTATAAATTAAGCAATCATATCAGAAACACTTCTTGAAGCGAGATAAGATACTTTGTGGTGATTTCATGAATGTTTACTACCCATAAATGATGTACTCGGATCAGAAACACTTCTCGTAGCAGGATAAGATGTATTGTGGGGTTTTATTGAATGTTTTCCACCCATAAATGAAGTACTCAGATCAGACACTTCTTGTAGTCGGATAAGATGCTTTGTGGTATTTTATTGAATGTTTACCACCCATAAATGAAGTAATCAGTCATGATGTGCTTAGAATGGTATTCTACACTTCTTCTTGGTGGTTTCCCGAACGGTTTGGAGTTCTCTTTAATGTTTATCACCCATAAATGAAGTACTCTGATCAGAAACACTTCTCGTAGCAGGATAAGATGCTTTGTGGTGTTTTCTTGTATGTTTACCACCCATAAACGAAGTAATCAGTCATGACGTGCTTAGAATGGTATTCTACCTCTTCTTGGTGGTTTCCCGAACTTTTTGCAGTTCTTTTTAATGGTTATCACCCATAAATGAAGTACACTGATCCGAAACACTTATCGTAGCATAATAAGATGTTTTGTTGTGTTTTATTGGATGTTTACCATCCATAAATGATGTAATCCGTCATGAAGTGCTAAGAGTGGTTTTCTACACTTCTTCGTGGTGGCTTCTTGAAAGGTTTGGTACTCTCTTAAATGTTTACCATCCATAAATGAGGTACTCTGATCAGAAACAATTCTTGTAGGAGTATAAGATGCTTTGCGGTGTTTTTTTGAATGTTACCACCCATAAATGAAGTACTCAGATAAAACACTTCTCGTAGCAATATAAGATATTTGGTTATTTTTTATTGAATGTTTACCGCCCATAAATGTTGTAATCAGACATGAAACACTAAGAGTGATATTCTATGTTTCTTCGAGTTGGTTTCCTGAAAGGTTCGGAGCTTTCTTGAAAGTTTACCACCCATAAATGAAGTACTCGGATCAGAAACACATTTCATAGCAGGATAAGATGCTTTGTGTTGTTTTATGACTGTTTACCGGCCACAAATGAAGTACTCGGATCAGAAACACTTCTCGTAGTATGATAAAATTCTTTGTGGTGTTTTCTTGATTGTTTGTCATTCAATGAACTACTCCGACAGGAAGCGCTGAGAGTGGTATTCTACCCTTCTTCGTGGTGATTTCCTGAAACGTTTGGAGTTCTCTTGAAAGGCTACCACATATAAATGAAGTAATCATATCAGAAACACTTCTCGTAGCGGGATAAGATTTTTTGTGGTGACTTCTTGAAAGTTTACCACTCATAAATGAAGTAATCATATCAGAAACACTTCTCGTAGCGGGATGACATACTTTGTGGTGACTTCTTGAAAGTTTACTACCCATAAATGAAGTACTCGGATCAGAAACACTTGTCGTAGCAGGATAAGATGCTTTGTGGTGTTTTATTGAATGTTTTCCACCCATAAATGAAGTTCTCAGATCAGAAACACTTCTCGTAGCCGGATAAGATGCTTTGTGGTGTTTTATTGAATGTTTACCACCCACAAATGAAGTAATCAGTCATGATGTGCTTAGAATGGTAATCTACACTTCTTCTTGGTGGTTTCCCGAACGGTTTGGAGTTCTCTTTAATGTTTATCACCCATAAATGAAGTACTCTGATCAGAAACACTTCTCGTAGCAGATAAGATGTTTTGTGGTGTTTTCTTGAATGTTTTCCACCCATAAACGAAATAATCAGTCATGATGTGCTTAGAATGGTATTCTACCTCTTCTTGGTGGTTTCCCGAACGGTTTGGAGTTCTTTTTAATGGTTACCACCCATAAATGAAGTACACTGATCCGAAACACTTCTCATAGCAGGATAAGATGTTTTGTTGTGTTTTATTGGATGTTTACCATCCATAAATGATGTAATCCGTCATGAAGTGCTTAGAGTGGTTTTCTACACTTCTTCGTGGTGGTTTCTTGAAAGGTTTGGAGTTCTCTTAAATGTTTACCCCCTATAAATGAGGTACTCTAATCAGAATCAATTCTTGTAGGAGTATAAGATGCTTTGCGGTGTTTTCTTGAATGTTTACCAACCATAAATGAAGTACTCGGATTAAAACACTTCTCGTAGCACGATAAGATGTTTGGTGATTATTTATTGAATGTTTACCGCCCATAAATGTAGTAATCAGACTTGAAACACTAAGAGTGATATTATATGCATCATCGTGTTGGTTTCCTGAAAGGTCGGAGCTTTCTTGAAAGTTTACTACCCATAAATGAAGTACTCGGATCAGAATCACATTTCATAGCAGGATAATGTGCTTTGTGTTGTTTTATTGATTGTTTACCATCCACAAATGAAGTACTCGGATCAGAAATACTTCTCGTAGTAGGATAAAATGATTTGTGGTGTTTTCTTGATTGTTTGTCATTCATAAATGAAGTACTCTGACATGAAGCGCTGAGAGCGGTATTCTATGCTTCTTCGTGGTGATTTCCAGAAATGTTTGGAGTTCTCTTGAAAGGCTACCACCTATAAATTAAGCAATCATATCAGAAACACTTCTTGAAGCGAGATAAGATACTTTGTGGTGATTTCATGAATGTTTACTACCCATAAATGATGTACTCGGATCAGAAACACTTCTCGTAGCAGGATAAGATGTATTGTGGGGTTTTATTGAATGTTTTCCACCCATAAATGAAGTACTCAGATCAGACACTTCTTGTAGTCGGATAAGATGCTTTGTGGTATTTTATTGAATGTTTACCACCCATAAATGAAGTAATCAGTCATGATGTGCTTAGAATGGTATTCTACACTTCTTCTTGGTGGTTTCCCGAACGGTTTGGAGTTCTCTTTAATGTTTATCACCCATAAATGAAGTACTCTGATCAGAAACACTTCTCGTAGCAGGATAAGATGCTTTGTGGTGTTTTCTTGTATGTTTACCACCCATAAACGAAGTAATCAGTCATGACGTGCTTAGAATGGTATTCTACCTCTTCTTGGTGGTTTCCCGAACTTTTTGCAGTTCTTTTTAATGGTTATCACCCATAAATGAAGTACACTGATCCGAAACACTTATCGTAGCATAATAAGATGTTTTGTTGTGTTTTATTGGATGTTTACCATCCATAAATGATGTAATCCGTCATGAAGTGCTAAGAGTGGTTTTCTACACTTCTTCGTGGTGGCTTCTTGAAAGGTTTGGTACTCTCTTAAATGTTTACCATCCATAAATGAGGTACTCTGATCAGAAACAATTCTTGTAGGAGTATAAGATGCTTTGCGGTGTTTTCTTGAATGTTACCACCCATAAATGAAGTACTCAGATAAAACACTTCTCGTAGCAATATAAGATATTTGGTTATTTTTTATTGAATGTTTACCGCCCATAAATGTTGTAATCAGACATGAAACACTAAGAGTGATATTCTATGTTTCTTCGAGTTGGTTTCCTGAAAGGTTCGGAGCTTTCTTGAAAGTTTACCACCCATAAATGAAGTACTCGGATCAGAAACACATTTCATAGCAGGATAAGATGCTTTGTGTTGTTTTATGACTGTTTACCGGCCACAAATGAAGTACTCGGATCAGAAACACTTCTCGTAGTATGATAAAATTCTTTGTGGTGTTTTCTTGATTGTTTGTCATTCAATGAACTACTCCGACAGGAAGCGCTGAGAGTGGTATTCTACCCTTCTTCGTGGTGATTTCCTGAAACGTTTGGAGTTCTCTTGAAAGGCTACCACATATAAATGAAGTAATCATATCAGAAACACTTCTCGTAGCGGGATAAGATTTTTTGTGGTGACTTCTTGAAAGTTTACCACTCATAAATGAAGTAATCATATCAGAAACACTTCTCGTAGCGGGATGACATACTTTGTGGTGACTTCTTGAAAGTTTACTACCCATAAATGAAGTACTCGGATCAGAAACACTTGTCGTAGCAGGATAAGATGCTTTGTGGTGTTTTATTGAATGTTTTCCACCCATAAATGAAGTTCTCAGATCAGAAACACTTCTCGTAGCCGGATAAGATGCTTTGTGGTGTTTTATTGAATGTTTACCACCCACAAATGAAGTAATCAGTCATGATGTGCTTAGAATGGTAATCTACACTTCTTCTTGGTGGTTTCCCGAACGGTTTGGAGTTCTCTTTAATGTTTATCACCCATAAATGAAGTACTCTGATCAGAAACACTTCTCGTAGCAGATAAGATGTTTTGTGGTGTTTTCTTGAATGTTTTCCACCCATAAACGAAATAATCAGTCATGATGTGCTTAGAATGGTATTCTACCTCTTCTTGGTGGTTTCCCGAACGGTTTGGAGTTCTTTTTAATGGTTACCACCCATAAATGAAGTACACTGATCCGAAACACTTCTCATAGCAGGATAAGATGTTTTGTTGTGTTTTATTGGATGTTTACCATCCATAAATGATGTAATCCGTCATGAAGTGCTTAGAGTGGTTTTCTACACTTCTTCGTGGTGGTTTCTTGAAAGGTTTGGAGTTCTCTTAAATGTTTACCCCCTATAAATGAGGTACTCTAATCAGAATCAATTCTTGTAGGAGTATAAGATGCTTTGCGGTGTTTTCTTGAATGTTTACCACCCATAAATGAAGTACTCGGATTAAAACACTTCTCGTAGCACGATAAGATGTTTGGTGATTATTTATTGAATGTTTACCGCCCATAAATGTAGTAATCAGACTTGAAACACTAAGAGTGATATTATATGCATCATCGTGTTGGTTTCCTGAAAGGTCGGAGCTTTCTTGAAAGTTTACTACCCATAAATGAAGTACTCGGATCAGAATCACATTTCATAGCAGGATAATGTGCTTTGTGTTGTTTTATTGAATGTTTACCATCCACAAATGAAGTACTCGGATCAGAAATTCTTCTCGTAGTAGGATAAAATGATTTGTGGTGTTTTCTTGATTGTTTGTCATTCATAAATGAAGTACTCTGACATGAAGCGCTGAGAGCGGTATTCTATGCTTCTTCGTGGTGATTTCCAGAAATGTTTGGAGTTCTCTTGAAAGGCTACCACCTATAAATTAAGCAATCATATCAGAAACACTTCTTGTAGCGAGATAAGATACTTTGTGGTGATTTCATGAATGTTTACTACCCATAAATGATGTACTCGGATCAGAAACACTTCTCGTAGCAGGATAAGATGTATTGTGGGGTTTTATTGAATGTTTTCCACCCATAAATGAAGTACTCAGATCAGACACTTCTTGTAGTCGGATAAGATGCTTTGTGGTATTTTATTGAATGTTTACCACCCATAAATGAAGTAATCAGTCATGATGTGCTTAGAATGGTATTCTACACTTCTTCTTGGTGGTTTCCCGAACGGTTTGGAGTTCTCTTTAATGTTTATCACCCATAAATGAAGTACTCTGATCAGAAACACTTCTCGTAGCAGGATAAGATGCTTTGTGGTGTTTTCTTGAATGTTTACCACCCATAAACGAAGTAATCAGTCATGACGTGCTTAGAATGGTATTCTACATCTTCTTGGTGGTTTCCCGAACTTTTTGCAGTTCTTTTTAATGGTTATCACCCATAAATGAAGTACACTGATCCGAAACACTTATCGTAGCATAATAAGATGTTTTGTTGTGTTTTATTGGATGTTTACCATCCATAAATGATGTAATCCGTCATGAAGTGCTAAGAGTGGTTTTCTACACTTCTTCGTGGTGGCTTCTTGAAAGGTTTGGTACTCTCTTAAATGTTTACCATCCATAAATGAGGTACTCTGATCAGAAACAATTCTTGTAGGAGTATAAGATGCTTTGCGGTGTTTTCTTGAATGTTACCACCCATAAATGAAGTACTCGGATAAAACACTTCTCGTAGCAATATAAGATATTTGGTTATTTTTTATTGAATGTTTACCGCCCATAAATGTTGTAATCAGACATGAAACACTAAGAGTGATATTCTATGTTTCTTCGAGTTGGTTTCCTGAAAGGTTCGGAGCTTTCTTGAAAGTTTACCACCCATAAATGAAGTACTCGGTCAGAAACACATTTCATAGCAGGATAAGATGCTTTGTGTTGTTTTATGACTGTTTACCGGCCACAAATGAAGTACTCGGATCAGAAACACTTCTCGTAGTATGATAAAATTCTTTGTGGTGTTTTCTTGATTGTTTGTCATTCAATGAACTACTCCGACAGGAAGCGCTGAGAGTGGTATTCTACCCTTCTTCGTGGTGATTTCCTGAAACGTTTGGAGTTCTCTTGAAAGGCTACCACATATAAATGAAGTAATCATATCAGAAACACTTCTCGTAGCGGGATAAGATTTTTTGTGGTGACTTCTTGAAAGTTTACTACTCATAAATGAAGTAATCATATCAGAAACACTTCTCGTAGCGGGATAACATACTTTGTGGTGACTTCTTGAAAGTTTACTACCCATAAATGAAGTACTCGGATCAGAAACACTTGTCGTAGCAGGATAAGATGCTTTGTGGTGTTTTATTGAATGTTTTCCACCCATAAATGAAGTTCTCGGATCAGAAACACTTCTCGTAGCAGGATAAGATGCTTTGTGGTGTTTTCTTGAATGTTTACCACCCATAAACGAAGTAATCAGTCATGACGTGCTTAGAATGGTATTCTCCCTCTTCTTGGTGGTTTCCCGAACTTTTTGCAGTTCTTTTTAATGGTTATCACCCATAAATGAAGTACACTGATCCGAAACACTTATCGTAGCATAATAAGATGTTTTGTTGTGTTTTTTTGGATGTTTACCATCCATAAATGATGTAATCCGTCATGAAGTGCTAAGAGTGGTTTTCTACACTTCTTCGTGGTGGTTTCCCGAAAGGTTTGGTACTCTCTTAAATGTTTACCATCCATAAATGAGGTACTCTGATCAGAAACAATTCTTGTAGGAGTATAAGATGCTTTGCGGTGTTTTCTTGAATGTTACCACCCATAAATGAAGTACTCGGATAAAACACTACTCGTAGCAATATAAGATATTTGGTTATTTTTTATTGAATGTTTACCGCCCATAAATGTTGTAATCAGACATGAAACACTACGAGTGATATTCTATGTTTCTTCGAGTTGGTTTCCTGAAAGGTTCGGAGCTTTCTTGAAAGTTTACCACCCATAAATGAAGTACTCGGATCAGAAACACATTTCATAGCAGGATAAGATGCTTTGTGTTGTTTTATGACTGTTTACCGGCCACAAATGAAGTACTCGGATCAGAAACACTTCTCGTAGTATGATAAAATTCTTTGTGGTGTTTTCTTGATTGTTTGTCATTCAATGAACTACTCCGACAGGAAGCGCTGAGAGTGGTATTCTACCCTTCTTCGTGGTGATTTCCTGAAACGTTTGGAGTTCTCTTGAAAGGCTACCACATATAAATGAAGTAATCATATCAGAAACACTTCTCGTAGCGGGATAAGATTTTTTGTGGTGACTTCTTGAAAGTTTACTACTCATAAATGAAGTAATCATATCAGAAACACTTCTCGTAGCGGGATAACATACTTTGTGGTGACTTCTTGAAAGTTTACTACCCATAAATGAAGTACTCGGATCAGAAACACTTGTCGTAGCAGGATAAGATGCTTTGTGGTGTTTTATTGAATGTTTTCCACCCATAAATGAAGTTCTCGGATCAGAAACACTTCTCGTAGCCGGATAAGATGCTTTGTGGTGTTTTATTGAATGTTTACCACCCACAAATGAAGTAATCAGTCATGATGTGCTTAGAATGGTATTCTACACTTCTTCTTGGTGGTTTCCCGAACGGTTTGGAGTTCTCTTTAATGTTTATCACCCATAAATGAAGTACTCTGATCAGAAACACTTCTCGTAGCAGATAAGATGTTTTGTAGTGTTTTATTGAATGTTTACCACCCATAAACGAAATAATCAGTCATGATGTGCTTAGAATGGTATTCTACCTCTTCTTGGTGGTTTCCCGAACGGTTTGCAGTTCTTTTTAATGGTTACCACCCATAAATGAAGTACACTGATCCCAAACACTTCTCGTAGGAGGATAAGATGTTTTGTTGTGTTTTATTGGATGTTTACCATCCATAAATGATGTAATCCGTCATGAAGTGCTTAGAGTGGTTTTCTGCACTTCTTCGTGGTGGTTTCTTGAAAGGTATGGAGTTCTCTTAAATGTTTACCACGTATAAATGAGGTACTCTGATCAGAATCAATTCTTGTAGGAGTTTAAGATGCTTTGCGGTGTTTTCTTGAATGTTTACCACCCATAAATGAAGTACTCGGATTAAAACACTTCTCGTAGCACGATAAGATGTTTGGTGATTTTTTATTGAATGTTTACCGCCCATAAATGTAGTAATCAGACTTGAAACACTAAGAGTGATATTATATGCATCATCGTGTTGGTTTCCTGAAAGGTCGGAGCTTTCTTGAAAGTTTACTACCCATAAATGAAGTACTCGGATCAGAATCACATTTCATAGCAGGATAATGTGCTTTGTGTTGTTTTATTGAATGTTTACCGTCCACAAATGAAGTACTCGGATCAGAAATACTTCTCGTAGTAGGATAAAATGATTTGTGGTGTTTTCTTGATTGTTTGTCATTCATAAATGAAGTACTCTGACATGAAGCGCTGAGAGCGGTATTCAATGCTTCTTCGTGGTGATTTCCTGAAATGTTTGGATTCTCTTGAAAGGCTACCACCTATAAATTAAGCAATCATATCAGAAACACTTCTCGTAGCGAGATTAGATACTTTGTGGTGATTTCATGAATGTTTACTACCCATAAATGAAGTACTCGGATCAGAAACACTTCTCGTAGCAGGATAAGATGCTTGGTGGTGTTTTATTGAATGTTTTCCACCCATAAATGAAGTACTTTGATCAGAAACAGTTCTTGTAGTCAGATAAGATGCTTTGTGGTGTTTTCTTGAATGTTTACCACCCATAAACGAAGTAATCAGTCATGACGTGCTTAGAATGGTATTCTACCTCTTCTTGGTGGTTTCCCGAATGGTTTGCAGTTCTTTTTAATGGTTATCACCCATAAATGAAGTACACTGATCCGAAACACTTATCGTAGCATAATAAGATGTTTTGTTGTGTTTTTTTGGATGTTTACCATCCATAAATGATGTAATCCGTCATGAAGTGCTAAGAGTGGTTTTCTACACTTCTTCGTGGTGGTTTCCCGAAAGGTTTGGTACTCTCTTAAATGTTTACCATCCATAAATGAGGTACTCTGATCAGAAACAATTCTTGTAGGAGTATAAGATGCTTTGCGGTGTTTTCTTGAATGTTACCACCCATAAATGAAGTACTCGGATAAAACACTACTCGTAGCAATATAAGATATTTGGTTATTTTTTATTGAATGTTTACCGCCCATAAATGTTGTAATCAGACATGAAACACTACGAGTGATATTCTATGTTTCTTCGAGTTGGTTTCCTGAAAGGTTCGGAGCTTTCTTGAAAGTTTACCACCCATAAATGAAGTACTCGGATCAGAAACACATTTCATAGCAGGATAAGATGCTTTGTGTTGTTTTATGACTGTTTACCGGCCACAAATGAAGTACTCGGATCAGAAACACTTCTCGTAGTATGATAAAATTCTTTGTGGTGTTTTCTTGATTGTTTGTCATTCAATGAACTACTCCGACAGGAAGCGCTGAGAGTGGTATTCTACCCTTCTTCGTGGTGATTTCCTGAAACGTTTGGAGTTCTCTTGAAAGGCTACCACATATAAATGAAGTAATCATATCAGAAACACTTCTCGTAGCGGGATAAGATTTTTTGTGGTGACTTCTTGAAAGTTTACTACTCATAAATGAAGTAATCATATCAGAAACACTTCTCGTAGCGGGATAACATACTTTGTGGTGACTTCTTGTAAGTTTACTACCCATAAATGAAGTACTCGGATCAGAAACACTTGTCGTAGCAGGATAAGATGCTTTGTGGTGTTTTATTGAATGTTTTCCACCCATAAATGAAGTTCTCGGATCAGAAACACTTCTCGTAGCCGGATAAGATGCTTTGTGGTGTTTTATTGAATGTTTACCACCCACAAATGAAGTAATCAGTCATGATGTGCTTAGAATGGTAATCTACACTTCTTCTTGGTGGTTTCCCGAACGGTTTGCAGTTCTTTTTAATGGTTACCATCCATAAATGAATTACACTGATCCGAAACACTTCTCGTAGCAGGATAAGATGTTTTGTTGGGTTTTTTTGGATGTTTACCATCCATAAATGATGTAATCCGTCATGAAGTGCTAAGAGTGGTTTTCTACACTTCTTCGTGGTGGTTTCCCGAAATGTTTGGTACTCTCTTAAATGTTTACCATCCATAAATGAGGTACTCTGATCAGAAACAATTTTTGTAGGAGTATAAGATGCTTTGCGGTGTTTTCTTGAATGTTACCACCCATAAATGAAGTACTCGGATAAAACACTTCTCGTAGCAGTATAAGATGTTTGGTTATTTTTTATTGAATGTTTACCGCCCATAAATGTAGTAATCAGACTTGAAACACTAAGAGTGATATTATATGCATCATCGTGCTGGTTTCCTGAAAGGTCGGAGCTTTCTTGAAAGTTTACCACCCATAAATCACGTACTCGGATCAGAATCACATTTCATAGCAGGATAATGTGCTTTGTGTTGTTTTATTGAATGTTTACCAGCCACAAATGAAGTACTCGGATCAGAAACACTTCTCGTAGTAGGATAAAATGCTCTGTGGTGTTTTCTTGATTGTTTGTCATTCAATGAACTACTCCGACAGGAAGCGCTGAGAGTGGTATTCTACCCTTCTTCGTGGTGATTTCCTGAAACGTTTGGAGTTCTCTTGAAAGGCTACCACATATAAATGAAGTAATCATATCAGAAACACTTCTCGTAGTGGGATAAGATTTTTTGTGGTGACTTCTTGAAAGTTTACTACTCATAAATGAAGTAATCATATCAGAAACAATTCTCGTAGCGGGATAACATACTTTGTGGTGACTTCTTGAAAGTTTACTACCCATAAATGAAGTACTCGGATCAGAAACACTTGGCGTAGCAGGATAAGATGCTTTGTGGTGTTTTATTGAATGTTCTCCACCCATAAATGAAGTAATCAGTCATGATGTGCTTAGAATGGTATTCTACACTTCTTCTTGGTGGTTTCCCGAACGGTTTGGAGTTCTCTTTAATGTTTATCACCCATAAATGAAGTACTCTGATCAGAAACACTTCTCGTAGCAGGAAAAGATGTTTTGTGGTGTTTTCTTGAATGTTTACCACCCATAAATGAAATACTCTGATCAGAAACACTTCTCGTAGCCGGATAAGATGCTTTGTGGTGTTTTATTGAATGTTTACCACCCACAAATGAAGTAATCAGTCATGATGTGCTTAGAATGGTATTCTACACTTCTTCTTGGTGGTTTCCCGAACGGTTTGGAGTTCTCTTTAATGTTTATCACCCATAAATGAAGTACTCTGATCAGAAACACTTCTCGTAGCAGGAAAAGATGTTTTGTGGTGTTTTCTTGAATGTTTACCACCCATAAACGAAGGAATCAGTCATGACGTGCTTAGAATGGTATTCTACCTCTTCTTGGTGGTTTCCCGAACGGTTTGCAGTTCTTTTTAATGGTTATCACCCATAAATGAAGTACACTGATCCGAAACACTTATCGTAGCATAATAAGATGTTTTGTTGTGTTTTATTGGATGTTTACCATCCATAAATGATGTAATCCGTCATGAAGTGCTAAGAGTGGTTTTCTACACTTCTTCGTGGTGGCTTCTTGAAAGGTTTGGTACTCTCTTAAATGTTTACCATCCATAAATGAGGTACTCTGATCAGAAACAATTCTTGTAGGAGTATAAGATGCTTTGCGGTGTTTTCTTGAATGTTACCACCCATAAATGAAGTACTCGGATAAAACACTTCTCGTAGCAGTATAAGATGTTTGGTTATTTTTTATTGAATGTTTACCGCCCATAAATGTAGTAATCAGACTTGAAACACTAAGAGTGATATTATATGCATCATCGTGCTGGTTTCCTGAAAGGTCGGAGCTTTCTTGAAAGTTTACCACCCATAAATCACGTACTCGGATCAGAATCACATTTCATAGCAGGATAATGTGCTTTGTGTTGTTTTATTGAATGTTTACCAGCCACAAATGAAGTACTCGGATCAGAAACACTTCTCGTAGTAGGATAAAATGCTCTGTGGTGTTTTCTTGATTGTTTGTCATTCAATGAACTACTCCGACAGGAAGCGCTGAGAGTGGTATTCTACCCTTCTTCGTGGTGATTTCCTGAAACGTTTGGAGTTCTCTTGAAAGGCTACCACATATAAATGAAGTAATCATATCAGAAACACTTCTCGTAGTGGGATAAGATTTTTTGTGGTGACTTCTTGAAAGTTTACTACTCATAAATGAAGTAATCATATCAGAAACAATTCTCGTAGCGGGATAACATACTTTGTGGTGACTTCTTGAAAGTTTACTACCCATAAATGAAGTACTCGGATCAGAAACACTTGGCGTAGCAGGATAAGATGCTTTGTGGTGTTTTATTGAATGTTCTCCACCCATAAATGAAGTAATCAGTCATGATGTGCTTAGAATGGTATTCTACACTTCTTCTTGGTGGTTTCCCGAACGGTTTGGAGTTCTCTTTAATGTTTATCACCCATAAATGAAGTACTCTGATCAGAAACACTTCTCGTAGCAGGAAAAGATGTTTTGTGGTGTTTTCTTGAATGTTTACCACCCATAAATGAAGTACTCTGATCAGAAACACTTCTCGTAGCCGGATAAGATGCTTTGTGGTGTTTTATTGAATGTTTACCACCCACAAATGAAGTAATCAGTCATGATGTGCTTAGAATGGTATTCTACACTTCTTCTTGGTGGTTTCCCGAACGGTTTGGAGTTCTCTTTAATGTTTATCACCCATAAATGAAGTACTCTGATCAGAAACACTTCTCGTAGCAGGAAAAGATGTTTTGTGGTGTTTTCTTGAATGCTTACCACCCATAAACGAAGGAATCAGTCATGACGTGCTTAGAATGGTATTCTACCTCTTCTTGGTGGTTTCCCGAACGGTTTGCAGTTCTTTTTAATGGTTATCACCCATAAATGAAGTACACTGATCCGAAACACTTATCGTAGCATAATAAGATGTTTTGTTGTGTTTTATTGGATGTTTACCATCCATAAATGATGTAATCCGTCATGAAGTGCTAAGAGTGGTTTTCTACACTTCTTCGTGGTGGCTTCTTGAAAGGTTTGGTACTCTCTTAAATGTTTACCATCCATAAATGAGGTACTCTGATCAGAAACAATTCTTGTAGGAGTATAAGATGCTTTGCGGTGTTTTCTTGAATGTTACCACCCATAAATGAAGTACTCGGATTAAAACACTTCTCGTAGCAGTATAAGATGTTTGGTTATTTTTTATTGAATGTTTACTGCCGATAAATGTTGTAATCAGACATGAAACACTAAGAGTGATATTCTATGTTTCTTCGAGTTGGTTTCCTGAAAGGTTCGGAGCTTTCTTGAAAGTTTACCACCCATAAATGAAGTACTCGGATCAGAAACACATTTCATAGCAGGATAAGATGCTTTGTGTTGTTTTATGACTGTTTACCGGCCAAAATGAAGTACTCGGATTAGAAACACTTCTCGTAGTATGATAAAATTCTTTGTGGTGTTTTCTTGATTGTTTGTCATTCAATGAACTACTCCGACAGGAAGCGCTGAGAGTGGTATTCTACCCTTCTTCGTGGTGATTTCCTGAAACGTTTGGAGTTCTCTTGAAAGGCTACCACATATAAATGAAGTAATCATATCAGAAACACTTCTCATAGCGGGATAAGATTTTTTGTGGTGACTTCTTGAAAGTTTACTACTCATAAATGAAGTAATCATATCAGAAACACTTCTCGTAGCGGGATAACATAGTTTGTGGTGACTTCTTGAAAGTTTACTACCCATAAATGAAGTACTCGGATCAGAAACACTTGTCGTAGCAGGATAAGATGCTTTGTGGTGTTTTATTGAATGTTTTCCACCCATAAATGAAGTTCTCGGATCAGAAACACTTCTCGTAGCCGGATAAGATGCTTTGTGGTGTTTTATTGAATGTTTACCACCCACAAATGAAGTAATCAGTCATGATGTGCTTAGAATGGTATTATACAGTTCTTCTTGGTGGTTTCCCGAACGGTTTGGAGTTCTCTTTAATGTTTATCACCCATAAATGAAGTACTCTGATCTGAAACACTTCTCGTAGCAGGATAAGATGCTTTGTGGTGTTTTCTTGAATGTTTACCACCCATAAACGAAGTAATCAGTCATGACGTGCTTAGAATGTTATTCTACCTCTTCTTGGTGGTTTCCCGAACGGTTTGCAATTCTTTTTAATGGTTACCACCCATAAATGAAGTACACTGAACCGAAACACTTATCGTAGCATAATAAGATGTTTTGTTGTGTTTTATTGGATGTTTACCATCCATAAATGATGTAATCCGTCATGAAGTGCTAAGAGTGGTTTTCTACACTTCTTCGTAGTACTTCTTGAAAGGTTTGGTACTCTCTTAAATGTTTACCACCCATAAATGAGGTACTCTGATCAGAATCAATTCTTGTAGGAGTATAAGATGCTTTGCAGTGTTTTCTTGAATGTTTACCACCCATTAATGAAGTACTCGGATTAAAACACTTCTCGTAGCACGATAAGATGTTTGGTGATTTTTTATTGAATGTTTACCGCCCATAAATGTAGTAATCAGACTTGAAACACTAAGAGTGATATTATATGCATCATCGTGTTGGTTTCCTGAAAGGTCGGAGCTTTCTTGAAAGTTTACTACCCATAAATGAAGTACTCGGATCAGAATCACATTTCATAGCAGGATAATGTGCTTTGTGTTGTTTTATTGAATGTTTACCATCCACAAATGAAGTACTCGGATCAGAAATACTTCTCGTAGTAGGATAAAATGATTTGTGGTGTTTTCTTGATTGTTTGTCATTCATAAAAGAAATACTCTGACATGATCCACTGAGAGATGTATTCTATGCTTATTCGTGGTGATTTCCTGAAATGTTTGGAGTTCTCTTGAAAGGCTACGACCAATAAATTAAGCAATCATATCAGAAACACTTCTCGTAGCGAGATAAGATACTTTGTGGTGATTTCATGAATGTTTACTACCCATAAATGAAGTACTCGGATCAGAAACACTTCTCGTAGCAGGATAAGATGTATTGTGGGGTTTTATTGATTGTTTTCCACCCATAAATGAAGTACTCGGATCAGACACTTCTTGTAGTCGGATAAGATGTTTTGTGCTATTTTATTGAATGTTTACCACCCATAAATGTTGTAATCAGACATGAAACACTAAGAGTGATATTCTATGTTTCTTCGAGTTAGTTTCCTGAAAGGTTCGGAGCTTTCTTGAAAGTTTACCACCCATAAATGAAGTACTCGGATCAGAAACACATTTCATAGCAGGATAAGATGCTTTGTGTTGTTTTATGACTGTTTACCGGCCACAAATGAAGTACTCGGATCAGAAACACTTCTCGTAGTATGATAAAATTCTTTGTGGTGTTTTCTTGATTGTTTGTCATTCAATGAACTACTCCGACAGGAAGCGCTGAGAGTGGTATTCTACCCTTCTTCGTGGTGATTTCCTGAAACGTTTGGAGTTCTCTTGAAAGGCTACCACATATAAATGAAGTAATCATATCAGAAACACTTCTCGTAGCGGGATAAGATTTTTTGTGGTGACTTCTTGAAAGTTTACTACTCATAAATGAAGTAATCATATCAGAAACACTTCTTGTAGCGGGATAACATACTTTGTGGTGACTTCTTGAAAGTTTACTACCCATAAATGAAGTACTCGGATCAGAAACACTTGTCGTAGCAGTATAAGATGCTTTTGTGGTGTTTTATTGAATGTTTTCCACCCATAAATGAAGTACTCTGATCAGAAACACTTCTCGTAGCCGGATAAGATGCTTTGTGGTGTTTTATTGAATGTTTACCACCCACAAATGAAGTAATCAGTCATGATGTGCTTAGAATGGTATTCTACACTTCTTCTTGGTGGTTTCCCGAACGGTTTGGAGTTCTCTTTAATGTTTATCACCCATAAATGAAGTACTCTGATCAGAAACACTTCTCGTAGCAGGAAAATATGTTTTGTGGTGTTTTCTTGAATGTTTACCACCCATAAACGAAGTAATCAGTCATGACGTGCTTAGAATGGTATTCTACCTCTTCTTGGTGGTTTCCCGAACGGTTTGCAGTTCTTTTTAATGGTTACCACCCAGAAATGAAGTACACTGATCCGAAACACTTCTTGTAGCAGGATAATATGTTTTGTTGTGTTTTATTGGATGTTTACCATCCATAAATGATGTAATCCGTCATGAAGTGCTTAGAGTGGTTTTCTACACTTCTTCGTGGTGGCTTCTTGAAAGGTTTGGTACTCTCTTAAATGTTTACCACCCATAAATGAGGTACTCTGATCAGAATCAATTCTTGTAGGAGTATAAGATGCTTTGCGGTGTTTTCTTGAATGTTTACCACCCATAAATGAAGTACTCGGATTAAAACACTTCTCGTAGCAGGATAAGATGTTTGGTGATTTTTTATTGAATGTTTATCGCCCATAAATGAAGTAATCAGACTTGAAACACTAAGAGTGATATTATATGCATCATCGTGTTGGTTTCCTGAAAGGTCGGAGCTTTCTTGAAAGTTTACCACCCATAAATCAAGTACTCGGATCAGAAACACATTTCATAGCAGGATAAGATGCTTTGTGTTGTTTTATGACTGTTTACCGGCCAAAATGAAGTACTCGGATTAGAAACACTTCTCGTAGTATGATAAAATTCTTTGTGGTGTTTTCTTGATTGTTTGTCATTCAATGAACTACTCCGACAGGAAGCGCTGAGAGTGGTATTCTACCCTTCTTCGTGGTGATTTCCTGAAACGTTTGGAGTTCTCTTGAAAGGCTACCACATATAAATGAAGTAATCATATCAGAAACACTTCTCGTAGCGGGATAAGATTTTTTGTGGTGACTTCTTGAAAGTTTACTACTCATAAATGAAGTAATCATATCAGAAACACTTCTCGTAGCGGGATAACATAGTTTGTGGTGACTTCTTGAAAGTTTACTACCCATAAATGAAGTACTCGGATCAGAAACACTTGTCGTAGCAGGATAAGATGCTTTGTGGTGTTTTATTGAATGTTTTCCACCCATAAATGAAGTTCTCGGATCAGAAACACTTCTCGTAGCCGGATAAGATGCTTTGTGGTGTTTTATTGAATGTTTACCACCCACAAATGAAGTAATCAGTCATGATGTGCTTAGAATGGTATTATACACTTCTTCTTGGTGGTTTCCCGAACGGTTTGGAGTTCTCTTTAATGTTTATCACCCATAAATGAAGTACTCTGATCTGAAACACTTCTCGTAGCAGGATAAGATGCTTTGTGGTGTTTTCTTGAATGTTTACCACCCATAAACGAAGTAATCAGTCATGACGTGCTTAGAATGTTATTCTACCTCTTCTTGGTGGTTTCCCGAACGGTTTGCAATTCTTTTTAATGGTTACCACCCATAAATGAAGTACACTGAACCGAAACACTTATCGTAGCATAATAAGATGTTTTGTTGTGTTTTATTGGATGTTTACCATCCATAAATGATGTAATCCGTCATGAAGTGCTAAGAGTGGTTTTCTACACTTCTTCGTAGTACTTCTTGAAAGGTTTGGTACTCTCTTAAATGTTTACCACCCATAAATGAGGTACTCTGATCAGAATCAATTCTTGTAGGAGTATAAGATGCTTTGCAGTGTTTTCTTGAATGTTTACCACCCATTAATGAAGTACTCGGATTAAAACACTTCTCGTAGCACGATAAGATGTTTGGTGATTTTTTATTGAATGTTTACCGCCCATAAATGTAGTAATCAGACTTGAAACACTAAGAGTGATATTATATGCATCATCGTGTTGGTTTCCTGAAAGGTCGGAGCTTTCTTGAAAGTTTACTACCCATAAATGAAGTACTCGGATCAGAATCACATTTCATAGCAGGATAATGTGCTTTGTGTTGTTTTATTGAATGTTTACCATCCACAAATGAAGTACTCGGATCAGAAATACTTCTCGTAGTAGGATAAAATGATTTGTGGTGTTTTCTTGATTGTTTGTCATTCATAAAAGAAATACTCTGACATGATCCACTGAGAGATGTATTCTATGCTTATTCGTGGTGATTTCCTGAAATGTTTGGAGTTCTCTTGAAAGGCTACGACCAATAAATTAAGCAATCATATCAGAAACACTTCTCGTAGCGAGATAAGATACTTTGTGGTGATTTCATGAATGTTTACTACCCATAAATGAAGTACTCGGATCAGAAACACTTCTCGTAGCAGGATAAGATGTATTGTGGGGTTTTATTGATTGTTTTCCACCCATAAATGAAGTACTCGGATCAGACACTTCTTGTAGTCGGATAAGATGTTTTGTGCTATTTTATTGAATGTTTACCACCCATAAATGTTGTAATCAGACATGAAACACTAAGAGTGATATTCTATGTTTCTTCGAGTTAGTTTCCTGAAAGGTTCGGAGCTTTCTTGAAAGTTTACCACCCATAAATGAAGTACTCGGATCAGAAACACATTTCATAGCAGGATAAGATGCTTTGTGTTGTTTTATGACTGTTTACCGGCCACAAATGAAGTACTCGGATCAGAAACACTTCTCGTAGTATGATAAAATTCTTTGTGGTGTTTTCTTGATTGTTTGTCATTCAATGAACTACTCCGACAGGAAGCGCTGAGAGTGGTATTCTACCCTTCTTCGTGGTGATTTCCTGAAACGTTTGGAGTTCTCTTGAAAGGCTACCACATATAAATGAAGTAATCATATCAGAAACACTTCTCGTAGCGGGATAAGATTTTTTGTGGTGACTTCTTGAAAGTTTACTACTCATAAATGAAGTAATCATATCAGAAACACTTCTTGTAGCGGGATAACATACTTTGTGGTGACTTCTTGAAAGTTTACTACCCATAAATGAAGTACTCGGATCAGAAACACTTGTCGTAGCAGTATAAGATGCTTTTGTGGTGTTTTATTGAATGTTTTCCACCCATAAATGAAGTACTCTGATCAGAAACACTTCTCGTAGCCGGATAAGATGCTTTGTGGTGTTTTATTGAATGTTTACCACCCACAAATGAAGTAATCAGTCATGATGTGCTTAGAATGGTATTCTACACTTCTTCTTGGTGGTTTCCCGAACGGTTTGGAGTTCTCTTTAATGTTTATCACCCATAAATGAAGTACTCTGATCAGAAACACTTCTCGTAGCAGGAAAATATGTTTTGTGGTGTTTTCTTGAATGTTTACCACCCATAAACGAAGTAATCAGTCATGACGTGCTTAGAATGGTATTCTACCTCTTCTTGGTGGTTTCCCGAACGGTTTGCAGTTCTTTTTAATGGTTACCACCCAGAAATGAAGTACACTGATCCGAAACACTTCTTGTAGCAGGATAATATGTTTTGTTGTGTTTTATTGGATGTTTACCATCCATAAATGATGTAATCCGTCATGAAGTGCTTAGAGTGGTTTTCTACACTTCTTCGTGGTGGCTTCTTGAAAGGTTTGGTACTCTCTTAAATGTTTACCACCCATAAATGAGGTACTCTGATCAGAATCAATTCTTGTAGGAGTATAAGATGCTTTGCGGTGTTTTCTTGAATGTTTACCACCCATAAATGAAGTACTCGGATTAAAACACTTCTCGTAGCAGGATAAGATGTTTGGTGATTTTTTATTGAATGTTTATCGCCCATAAATGAAGTAATCAGACTTGAAACACTAAGAGTGATATTATATGCATCATCGTGTTGGTTTCCTGAAAGGTCGGAGCTTTCTTGAAAGTTTACCACCCATAAATCAAGTACTCGGATCAGAAACACATTTCATAGCAGGATAAGATGCTTTGTGTTGTTTTATGACTGTTTACCGGCCAAAATGAAGTACTCGGATTAGAAACACTTCTCGTAGTATGATAAAATTCTTTGTGGTGTTTTCTTGATTGTTTGTCATTCAATGAACTACTCCGACAGGAAGCGCTGAGAGTGGTATTCTACCCTTCTTCGTGGTGATTTCCTGAAACGTTTGGAGTTCTCTTGAAAGGCTACCACATATAAATGAAGTAATCATATCAGAAACACTTCTCGTAGCGGGATAAGATTTTTTGTGGTGACTTCTTGAAAGTTTACTACTCATAAATGAAGTAATCATATCAGAAACACTTCTCGTAGCGGGATAACATAGTTTGTGGTGACTTCTTGAAAGTTTACTACCCATAAATGAAGTACTCGGATCAGAAACACTTGTCGTAGCAGGATAAGATGCTTTGTGGTGTTTTATTGAATGTTTTCCACCCATAAATGAAGTTCTCGGATCAGAAACACTTCTCGTAGCCGGATAAGATGCTTTGTGGTGTTTTATTGAATGTTTACCACCCACAAATGAAGTAATCAGTCATGATGTGCTTAGAATGGTATTATACACTTCTTCTTGGTGGTTTCCCGAACGGTTTGGAGTTCTCTTTAATGTTTATCACCCATAAATGAAGTACTCTGATCTGAAACACTTCTCGTAGCAGGATAAGATGCTTTGTGGTGTTTTCTTGAATGTTTACCACCCATAAACGAAGTAATCAGTCATGACGTGCTTAGAATGTTATTCTACCTCTTCTTGGTGGTTTCCCGAACGGTTTGCAATTCTTTTTAATGGTTACCACCCATAAATGAAGTACACTGAACCGAAACACTTATCGTAGCATAATAAGATGTTTTGTTGTGTTTTATTGGATGTTTACCATCCATAAATGATGTAATCCGTCATGAAGTGCTAAGAGTGGTTTTCTACACTTCTTCGTAGTACTTCTTGAAAGGTTTGGTACTCTCTTAAATGTTTACCACCCATAAATGAGGTACTCTGATCAGAATCAATTCTTGTAGGAGTATAAGATGCTTTGCAGTGTTTTCTTGAATGTTTACCACCCATTAATGAAGTACTCGGATTAAAACACTTCTCGTAGCACGATAAGATGTTTGGTGATTTTTTATTGAATGTTTACCGCCCATAAATGTAGTAATCAGACTTGAAACACTAAGAGTGATATTATATGCATCATCGTGTTGGTTTCCTGAAAGGTCGGAGCTTTCTTGAAAGTTTACTACCCATAAATGAAGTACTCGGATCAGAATCACATTTCATAGCAGGATAATGTGCTTTGTGTTGTTTTATTGAATGTTTACCATCCACAAATGAAGTACTCGGATCAGAAATACTTCTCGTAGTAGGATAAAATGATTTGTGGTGTTTTCTTGATTGTTTGTCATTCATAAAAGAAATACTCTGACATGATCCACTGAGAGATGTATTCTATGCTTATTCGTGGTGATTTCCTGAAATGTTTGGAGTTCTCTTGAAAGGCTACGACCAATAAATTAAGCAATCATATCAGAAACACTTCTCGTAGCGAGATAAGATACTTTGTGGTGATTTCATGAATGTTTACTACCCATAAATGAAGTACTCGGATCAGAAACACTTCTCGTAGCAGGATAAGATGTATTGTGGGGTTTTATTGATTGTTTTCCACCCATAAATGAAGTACTCGGATCAGACACTTCTTGTAGTCGGATAAGATGTTTTGTGCTATTTTATTGAATGTTTACCACCCATAAATGTTGTAATCAGACATGAAACACTAAGAGTGATATTCTATGTTTCTTCGAGTTAGTTTCCTGAAAGGTTCGGAGCTTTCTTGAAAGTTTACCACCCATAAATGAAGTACTCGGATCAGAAACACATTTCTTAGCAGGATAAGATGCTTTGTGTTGTTTTATGACTGTTTACCGGCCACAAATGAAGTACTCGGATCAGAAACACTTCTCGTAGTATGATAAAATTCTTTGTGGTGTTTTCTTGATTGTTTGTCATTCAATGAACTACTCCGACAGGAAGCGCTGAGAGTGGTATTCTACCCTTCTTCGTGGTGATTTCCTGAAACGTTTGGAGTTCTCTTGAAAGGCTACCACATATAAATGAAGTAATCATATCAGAAACACTTCTCGTAGCGGGATAAGATTTTTTGTGGTGACTTCTTGAAAGTTTACTACTCATAAATGAAGTAATCATATCAGAAACACTTCTCGTAGCGGGATAACATAGTTTGTGGTGACTTCTTGAAAGTTTACTACCCATAAATGAAGTACTCGGATCAGAAACACTTGTCGTAGCAGGATAAGATGCTTTGTGGTGTTTTATTGAATGTTTTCCACCCATAAATGAAGTTCTCGGATCAGAAACACTTCTCGTAGCCGGATAAGATGCTTTGTGGTGTTTTATTGAATGTTTACCACCCACAAATGAAGTAATCAGTCATGATGTGCTTAGAATGGTATTATACACTTCTTCTTGGTGGTTTCCCGAACGGTTTGGAGTTCTCTTTAATGTTTATCACCCATAAATGAAGTACTCTGATCTGAAACACTTCTCGTAGCAGGATAAGATGCTTTGTGGTGTTTTCTTGAATGTTTACCACCCATAAACGAAGTAATCAGTCATGACGTGCTTAGAATGTTATTCTACCTCTTCTTGGTGGTTTCCCGAACGGTTTGCAATTCTTTTTAATGGTTACCACCCATAAATGAAGTACACTGAACCGAAACACTTATCGTAGCATAATAAGATGTTTTGTTGTGTTTTATTGGATGTTTACCATCCATAAATGATGTAATCCGTCATGAAGTGCTAAGAGTGGTTTTCTACACTTCTTCGTAGTACTTCTTGAAAGGTTTGGTACTCTCTTAAATGTTTACCACCCATAAATGAGGTACTCTGATCAGAATCAATTCTTGTAGGAGTATAAGATGCTTTGCAGTGTTTTCTTGAATGTTTACCACCCATTAATGAAGTACTCGGATTAAAACACTTCTCGTAGCACGATAAGATGTTTGGTGATTTTTTATTGAATGTTTACCGCCCATAAATGTAGTAATCAGACTTGAAACACTAAGAGTGATATTATATGCATCATCGTGTTGGTTTCCTGAAAGGTCGGAGCTTTCTTGAAAGTTTACTACCCATAAATGAAGTACTCGGATCAGAATCACATTTCATAGCAGGATAATGTGCTTTGTGTTGTTTTATTGAATGTTTACCATCCACAAATGAAGTACTCGGATCAGAAATACTTCTCGTAGTAGGATAAAATGATTTGTGGTGTTTTCTTGATTGTTTGTCATTCATAAAAGAAATACTCTGACATGATCCACTGAGAGATGTATTCTATGCTTATTCGTGGTGATTTCCTGAAATGTTTGGAGTTCTCTTGAAAGGCTACGACCAATAAATTAAGCAATCATATCAGAAACACTTCTCGTAGCGAGATAAGATACTTTGTGGTGATTTCATGAATGTTTACTACCCATAAATGAAGTACTCGGATCAGAAACACTTCTCGTAGCAGGATAAGATGTATTGTGGGGTTTTATTGATTGTTTTCCACCCATAAATGAAGTACTCGGATCAGACACTTCTTGTAGTCGGATAAGATGTTTTGTGCTATTTTATTGAATGTTTACCACCCATAAATGTTGTAATCAGACATGAAACACTAAGAGTGATATTCTATGTTTCTTCGAGTTAGTTTCCTGAAAGGTTCGGAGCTTTCTTGAAAGTTTACCACCCATAAATGAAGTACTCGGATCAGAAACACATTTCATAGCAGGATAAGATGCTTTGTGTTGTTTTATGACTGTTTACCGGCCACAAATGAAGTACTCGGATCAGAAACACTTCTCGTAGTATGATAAAATTCTTTGTGGTGTTTTCTTGATTGTTTGTCATTCAATGAACTACTCCGACAGGAAGCGCTGAGAGTGGTATTCTACCCTTCTTCGTGGTGATTTCCTGAAACGTTTGGAGTTCTCTTGAAAGGCTACCACATATAAATGAAGTAATCATATCAGAAACACTTCTCGTAGCGGAATAAGATTTTTTGTGGTGACTTCTTGAAAGTTTACTACTCATAAATGAAGTAATCATATCAGAAACACTTCTCGTAGCGGGATAACATACTTTGTGGTGACTTCTTGAAAGTTTACTACCCATAAATGAAGTACTCGGATCAGAAACACTTGTCGTAGCAGGATAAGATGCTTTGTGGTGTTTTATTGAATGTTTTCCACCCATAAATGAAGTTCTCGGATCAGAAACACTTCTCGTAGCCAGATAAGATGCTTTGTGGTGTTTTATTGAATGTTTACCACCCACAAATGAAGTAATCAGTCATGATGTGCTTAGAATGGTATTCTACACTTCTTCTTGGTGGTTTCCCGAACGGTTTGGAGTTCTCTTTAATGTTTATCACCCATAAATGAAGTACTCTGATCAGAAACACTTCTCGTAGCAGGAAAAGATGTTTTGTGGTGTTTTCTTGAATGTTTACCACCCATAAACGAAGTAATCAGTCATGACGTGCTTAGAATGGTATTCTACCTCTTCTTGGTGGTTTCCCGAACGGTTTGAAGTTCTTTTTAATGGTTATCACCCATAAATGAAGTACACTGATCCGAAAAACTTATCGTAGCATAATAAGATGTTTTGTTGTGTTTTATTCGATGTTTACCATCCATAAATGATGTAATCCGTCATGAAGTGCTAAGAGTGGTTTTCTACACTTCTTCATGGTGGCTTCTTGAAAGGTTTGGTACTCTCTTAAATGTTTACCACCCATAAATGAGGTACTCTGATCAGAATCAATTCTTGTAGGAGTATAAGATGCTTTGCGGTGTTTTCTTGAATGTTTACCACCCATTAATGAAGTACTCGGATTAAAACACTTCTCGTAGCACGATAAGATGTTTGGTGATTTTTTATTGAATGTTTACCGCCCATAAATGTAGTAATCAGACTTGAAACACTAAGAGTGATATTATATGCATCATCGTGTTGGTTTCCTGAAAGGTCGGAGCTTTCTTGAAAGTTTACTACCCATAAATGAAGTACTCGGATCAGAATCACATTTCATAGCAGGATAATGTGCTTTGTGTTGTTTTATTGAATGTTTACCATCCACAAATGAAGTACTCGGATCAAAAATACTTCTCGTAGTAGGATAAAATGATTTGTGGTGTTTTCTTGATTGTTTGTCATTCATAAAAGAAGTACTCTGACATGATCCGCTGAGAGAGGTATTCTATGCTTATTCGTGGTGATTTCCTGAAATGTTTGGAGTTGTCTTGAAAGGCTACGACCTATAAATTAAGCAATCATATCAGAAACACTTCTCGTAGCGAGATAAGATACTTTGTGGTGATTTCATGAATGTTTACTACCCATAAATGAAGTACTCGGATCAGAAACACTTCTCGTAGCAGGATAAGATGTATTGTGGGGTTTTATTGATTGTTTTCCACCCATAAATGAAGTACTCGGATCAGACACTTCTTGTAGTCGGATAAGATGTTTTGTGCTATTTTATTGAATGTTTACCACCCATAAATGAAGTAATCAGTCGTGATGTGCTTAGAATGGTATTCCACGCTTCTTCTTGGTGGTTTCCCGAACGGTTTGGAGTTATCTTTAATGTTTATCACCCATAAATGAAGTACTCTGATCAGAAACACTTCTCGTAGCAGGAGAAGATGCTTTGTGGTGTTTTCTTGAATGTTTACCACCCATAAACGAAGTAATCAGTCATGATGTGCTTAGAATGGTATTCTACCTCTACTTGGTGGTTTCTTGAAAGTTTACTACCCATAAATGAAGTACTCTGATCAGAAACACTTCTCGTAGCAGGATAAGATGCTTTGTGGTGTTTTCTTGAATTTGTACCACCCATAAACGAAGTAATCAGTCATGATGTGCTTGGAATGGTATTCTACCTCTTCTTGGTGGTTTCCCGAACGGTTTGCAGTTCTTTTTAATGGTTACCACCCAGAAATGAAGTACACTGATCCAAAACACTTCTTGTAGCAGGATAAGATGTTTTGTTGTGTTTTATTGGATGTTTACCATCCATAAATGATGTAATCCGTCATGAAGTGCTTAGAGTGGTTTTCTACACTTCTTCGTGATGGTTTCTTGAAAGGTTTGGAGTTCTCTTAAATGTTTACCACCTATAAATGAGGTACTCTGATCAGAATCAATTCTTGTAGGATTATAAGATGCTTTGCGGTGTTTTCTTGAATGTTTACCACCCATAAATGAAGTACTCGGATTAAAACACTTCTCGTAGCAGGATAAGATGTTTGGTGATTTTTTATTGAATGTTTACCGCCCATAAATGAAGTAATCAGACTTGAAACACTAAGAGTGATATTATATGCATCATCGTGTTGGTTTCCTGAAAGGTCGGAGCTTTCTTGAAAGTTTACCACCCATAAATCAAGTACTCGGATCAGAATCACATTTCATAGCAGGATAATGTGCTTTGTGTTGTTTTATTGAATGTTTACCAGCCACAAATGAAGTACTCGGATCAGAAACACTTCTCGTAGTAGGATAAAATGCTCTGTGGTGTTTTCTTGATTGTTTGTCATTCATAAATGAAGTACTCTGACACGAAACGCTGAGAGTGGTATTCTACGCTTCTTCGTGGTGATTTCCTGAAACGTTTGGTGTTCTCTTGAAAGGCTACCATCTATAAATGAAGTAATCATATCAGAAACACTTCTCGTAGCGGGATAAGATTCTTTGTGGTGACTTCTAGAAAGTTTACTACCCATAAATGAAGTACACGGATCAGAAACACTTCTCGTAGCAGGATAAGATGCTTGGTGGTGTTTTATTGAATGTTTTCCACCCATAAATGAAGTACTCTGATCAGAAACACTTCTCGTAGCCGGATAAGATGCTTTGTGGTGTTTTATTGAATGTTTACCACCCACAAATGAAGTAATCAGTCATGATGTGCTTAGAATGGTATTCTACACTTCTTCTTGGTGGTTTCCCGAACGGTTTGGAGTTCTCTTTAATGTTTATCACCCATAAATGAAGTACTCTGATCAGAAACACTTCTCGTAGCAGGAAAAGATGTTTTGTGGTGTTTTCTTGAATGTTTACCACCCATAAACGAAGTAATCAGTCATGACGTGCTTAGAATGGTATTCTACCTCTTCTTGGTGGTTTCCCGAACGGTTTGCAATTCTTTTTAATGGTTACCACCCATAAATGAAGTACACTGATTCGAAACACTTATCGTAGCATAATAAGATGTTTTGTTGTGTTTTATTGGATGTTTACCATCCATAAGTGATGTAATCCGTCATGAAGTGCTAAGAGTGGTTTTCTACACTTCTTCGTGGTGGCTTCTTGAAAGGTTTGGTACTCTCTTAAATGTTTACCACCCATAAATGAGGTACTCTGATCAGAATCAATTCTTGTAGGATTATAAGATGCTTTGCGGTGTTTTCTTGAATGTTTACCACCCATTAATGAAGTACTCGGATTAAAACACTTCTCGTAGCAGGATAAGATGTTTGGTGCTTTTTTATTGAATGTTTACCGCCCATAAATGAAGTAATCAGACTTGAAACACTAAGAGTGATATTATATGCATCATCGTGTTGGTTTCCTGAAAGGTCGGAGCTTTCTTGAAAGTTTACCACCCATAAATCAAGTACTCGGATCAGAATCACATTTCATAGCAGGATAATGTGCTTTGTGTTGTTTTATTGAATGTTTACCAGCCACAAATGAAGTACTCGGATCAGAAACACTTCTCGTAGTAGGATAAAATGCTCTGTGGTGTTTTCTTGATTGTTTGTCATTCATAAATGAAGTACTCTGACACGAAACGCTGAGAGTGGTATTCTACGCTTCTTCATGGTGATTTCCTGAAACGTTTGGTGTTCTCTTGAAAGGCTACCATCTATAAATGAAGTAATCATATCAGAAACACTTCTCGTAGCGGGATAAGATTCTTTGTGGTGACTTCTAGAAAGTTTACTACCCATAAATGAAGTACTCGGATCAGAAACACTTCTCGTAGCAGGATAAGATGCTTGGTGGTGTTTTATTGAATGTTTTCCACCCATAAATGAAGTACTCTGATCAGAAACACTTCTCGTAGCCGGATAAGATGCTTTGTGGTGTTTTATTGAATGTTTACCACCCACAAATGAAGTAATCAGTCATGATGTGCTTAGAATGGTATTCTACACTTCTTCTTGGTGGTTTCCCGAACGGTTTGGAGTTCTCTTTAATGTTTATCACCCATAAATGAAGTACTCTGATCAGAAACACTTCTCGTAGCAGGAAAATATGTTTTGTGGTGTTTTCTTGGATGTTTACCACCCATAAACGAAGTAATCAGTCATGACGTGCTTAGAATGGTATTCTACCTCTTCTTGGTGGTTTCCCGAACGGTTTGCAATTCTTTTTAATGGTTACCACCCATAAATGAAGTACACTGATCCGAAACACTTATCGTAGCATAATAAGATGTTTTGTTGTGTTTTATTGGATGTTTACCATCCATAAATGATGTAATCCGTCATGAAGTGCTAAGAGTGGTTTTCTACACTTCTTCGTGGTGGCTTCTTGAAAGGTTTGGTACTCTCTTAAATGTTTACCACCCATAAATGAGGTACTCTGATCAGAATCAATTCTTGTAGGAGTATAAGATGCTTTGCGGTGTTTTCTTGAATGTTTACCACCCATTAATGAAGTACTCGGATTAAAACACTTCTCGTAGCACGATAAGATGTTTGGTGATTTTTTATTGAATGTTTACCGCCCATAAATGAAGTAATCAGACTTGAAACACTAAGAGTGATATTATATGCATCATCGTGTTGGTTTCCTGAAAGGTCGGAGCTTTCTTGAAAGTTTACCACCCATTAATCAAGTACTCGGATCAGAATCACATTTCATAGCAGGATAATGTGCTTTGTGTTGTTTTATTGAATGTTTACCAGCCACAAATGAAGTACTCGGATCAGAAACACTTCTCGTAGTAGGATAAAATGCTCTGTGGTGTTTTCTTGATTGTTTGTCATTCATAAATGAAGTACTCTGACACGAAACGCTGAGAGTGGTATTCTACGCTTCTTCGTGGTGATTTCCTGAAACGTTTGGTGTTCTCTTGAAAGGCTACCATCTATAAATGAAGTAATCATATCAGAAACACTTCTCGTAGCGGGATAAGATTCTTTGTGGTGACTTCTAGAAAGTTTACTACCCATAAATGAAGTACTCGGATCAGAAACACTTCTCGTAGCAGGATAAGATGCTTGGTGGTGTTTTATTGAATGTTTTCCACCCATAAATGAAGTACTCTGATCAGAAACACTTCTCGTAGCCGGATAAGATGCTTTGTGGTGTTTTATTGACTGTTTACCACCCACAAATGAAGTAATCAGTCATGATGTGCTTAGAATGGTATTCTACACTTCTTCTTGGTGGTTTCCCGAACGGTTTGGAGTTCTCTTTAATGTTTATCACCCATAAATGAAGTACTCTGATCAGAAACACTTCTCGTAGCAGGAAAATATGTTTTGTGGTGTTTTCTTGGATGTTTACCACCCATAAACGAAGTAATCAGTCATGACGTGCTTAGAATGGTATTCTACCTCTTCTTGGTGGTTTTCCGAACGGTTTGCAGTTTTTTTAATGGTTATCACCCATAAATGAAGTACACTGATCCGAAACACTTCTTGTAGCAGGATAAGATGTTTTGTTGTGTTTTATTGGATGTTTACCATCCATAAATGATGTAATCCGTCATGAAGTGCTAAGAGTGGTTTTCTACACTTCTTCGTGGTGGTTTCTTGAAAGGTTTGGTACTCTCTTAAATGTTTACCATCCATAAATGAGGTACTCTGATCAGAAACAATTCTTGTAGGAGTATAAGATGCTTTGCGGTGTTTTCTTGAATGTTACCACCCATAAATGAAGTACTCGGATTAAAACACTTCTCGTAGCAGTATAAGATGTTTGGTTATTTTTTATTGAATGTTTACCGCCCATAAATGTTGTAATCAGACATGAAACACATAAGAGTGATATTCTATGTTTCTTCGAGTTGGTTTCCTGAAAGGTTCGGAGCTTTCTTGAAAGTTTACCACCCATAAATGAAGTACTCGGATCATAAACACATTTCATAGCAGGATAAGATGCTTTGTGTTGTTTTATGACTGTTTACCGGCCACAAATGAAGTACTCGGATCAGAAACACTTCTCGTAGTATGATAAAATTCTTTGTGGTGTTTTCTTGATTGTTTGTCATTCAATGAACTACTCCGACAGGAAGCGCTGAGAGTGGTATTCTACCCTTCTTCGTGGTGATTTCCTGAAACGTTTGGAGTTCTCTTGAAAGGCTACCACATATAAATGAAGTAATCATATCAGAAACACTTCTCGTAGCGGGATAAGATTCTTTGTGGTGACTTCTAGAAAGTTTACTACCCATAAATGAAGTACTCGGATCAGAAACACTTCTCGTAGCAGGATAAGATGCTTGGTGGTGTTTTATTGAATGTTTTCCACCCATAAATGAAGTACTCTGATCAGAAACACTTCTCGTAGCCGGATAAGATGCTTTGTGGTGTTTTATTGAATGTTTACCACCCACAAATGAAGTAATCAGTCATGATGTGCTTAGAATGGTATTCTACACTTCTTCTTGGTGGTTTCCCGAACGGTTTGGAGTTCTCTTTAATGTTTATCACCCATAAATGAAGTACTCTGATCAGAAACACTTCTCGTAGCAGGAAAATATGTTTTGTGGTGTTTTCTTGGATGTTTACCACCCATAAACGAAGTAATCAGTCATGACGTGCTTAGAATGGTATTCTACCTCTTCTTGGTGGTTTCCCGAACGGTTTGCAATTCTTTTTAATGGTTACCACCCATAAATGAAGTACACTGATCCGAAACACTTATCGTAGCATAATAAGATGTTTTGTTGTGTTTTATTGGATGTTTACCATCCATAAATGATGTAATCCGTCATGAAGTGCTAAGAGTGGTTTTCTACACTTCTTCGTGGTGGCTTCTTGAAAGGTTTGGTACTCTCTTAAATGTTTACCACCCATAAATGAGGTACTCTGATCAGAATCAATTCTTGTAGGAGTATAAGATGCTTTGCGGTGTTTTCTTGAATGTTTACCACCCATTAATGAAGTACTCGGATTAAAACACTTCTCGTAGCACGATAAGATGTTTGGTGATTTTTTATTGAATGTTTACCGCCCATAAATGAAGTAATCAGACTTGAAACACTAAGAGTGATATTATATGCATCATCGTGTTGGTTTCCTGAAAGGTCGGAGCTTTCTTGAAAGTTTACCACCCATAAATCAAGTACTCGGATCAGAATCACATTTCATAGCAGGATAATGTGCTTTGTGTTGTTTTATTGAATGTTTACCAGCCACAAATGAAGTACTCGGATCAGAAACACTTCTCGTAGTAGGATAAAATGCTCTGTGGTGTTTTCTTGATTGTTTGTCATTCATAAATGAAGTACTCTGACACGAAACGCTGAGAGTGGTATTCTACGCTTCTTCGTGGTGATTTCCTGAAACGTTTGGTGTTCTCTTGAAAGGCTACCATCTATAAATGAAGTAATCATATCAGAAACACTTCTCGTAGTGGGATAAGATTCTTTGTGGTGACTTCTAGAAAGTTTACTACCCATAAATGAAGTACTCGGATCAGAAACACTTCTCGTAGCAGGAAAAGATGCTTGGTGGTGTTTTATTGAATGTTTTCCACCCATAAATGAAGTACTCTGATCAGAAACACTTCTCGTAGCCGGATAAGATGCTTTGTGGTGTTTTATTGAATGTTTACCACCCACAAATGAAGTAATCAGTCATGATGTGCTTAGAATGGTATTCTACACTTCTTCTTGGTGGTTTCCCGAACGGTTTGGAGTTCTCTTTAATGTTTATCACCCATAAATGAAGTACTCTGATCAGAAACACTTCTCGTAGCAGGAAAATATGTTTTGTGGTGTTTTCTTGGATGTTTACCACCCATAAACGAAGTAATCAGTCATGACGTGCTTAGAATGGTATTCTACCTCTTCTTGGTGGTTTTCCGAACGGTTTGCAGTTTTTTTAATGGTTATCACCCATAAATGAAGTACACTGATCCGAAACACTTCTTGTAGCAGGATAAGATGTTTTTTTGTGTTTTATTGGATGTTTACCATCCATAAATGATGTAATCCGTCATGAAGTGCTAAGAGTGGTTTTCTACACTTCTTCGTGGTGGTTTCTTGAAAGGTTTGGTACTCTCTTAAATGTTTACCATCCATAAATGAGGTACTCTGATCAGAAACAATTCTTGTAGGAGTATAAGATGCTTTGCGGTGTTTTCTTGAATGTTACCACCCATAAATGAAGTACTCGGATTAAAACACTTCTCGTAGCAGTATAAGATGTTTGGTTATTTTTATTGAATGTTTACCGCCCATAAATGTTGTAATCAGACATGAAACACTAAGAGTGATATTCTATGTTTCTTCGAGTTGGTTTCCTGAAAGGTTCGGAGCTTTCTTGAAAGTTTACCACCCATAAATGAAGTACTCGGATCATAAACACATTTCATAGCAGGATAAGATGCTTTGTGTTGTTTTATGACTGTTTACCGGCCACAAATGAAGTACTCGGATCAGAAACACTTCTCGTAGTATGATAAAATTCTTTGTGGTGTTTTCTTGATTGTTTGTCATTCAATGAACTACTCCGACAGGAAGCGCTGAGAGTGGTATTCTACCCTTCTTCGTGGTGATTTCCTGAAACGTTTGGAGTTCTCTTGAAAGGCTACCACATATAAATGAAGTAATCATATCAGAAACACTTCTCGTAGCGGGATAAGATTTTTTGTGGTGACTTCTTGAAAGTTTACTACTCATAAATGAAGTAATCATATCAGAAACACTTCTCGTAGCGGGATAACATACTTTGTGGTGACTTCTTGAAAGTTTACTACCCATAAATGAAGTACTCGGATCAGAAACACTTGTCGTAGCAGGATAAGATGCTTTGTGGTGTTTTATTGAATGTTTTCCACCCATAAATGAAGTTCTCGGATCAGAAACACTTCTCGTAGCCAGATAAGATGCTTTGTGGTGTTTTATTGAATGTTTACCACCCACAAATGAAGTAATCAGTCATGATGTGCTTAGAATGGTATTCTACACTTCTTCTTGGTGGTTTCCCGAACGGTTTGGAGTTCTCTTTAATGTTTATCACCCATAAATGAAGTACTCTGATCAGAAACACTTCTCGTAGCAGGAAAAGATGTTTTGTGGTGTTTTCTTGAATGTTTACCACCCATAAACGAAGTAATCAGTCATGACGTGCTTAGAATGGTATTCTACCTCTTCTTGGTGGTTTCCCGAACGGTTTGAAGTTCTTTTTAATGGTTATCACCCATAAATGAAGTACACTGATCCGAAAAACTTATCGTAGCATAATAAGATGTTTTGTTGTGTTTTATTCGATGTTTACCATCCATAAATGATGTAATCCGTCATGAAGTGCTAAGAGTGGTTTTCTACACTTCTTCATGGTGGCTTCTTGAAAGGTTTGGTACTCTCTTAAATGTTTACCACCCATAAATGAGGTACTCTGATCAGAATCAATTCTTGTAGGAGTATAAGATGCTTTGCGGTGTTTTCTTGAATGTTTACCACCCATTAATGAAGTACTCGGATTAAAACACTTCTCGTAGCACGATAAGATGTTTGGTGATTTTTTATTGAATGTTTACCGCCCATAAATGTAGTAATCAGACTTGAAACACTAAGAGTGATATTATATGCATCATCGTGTTGGTTTCCTGAAAGGTCGGAGCTTTCTTGAAAGTTTACTACCCATAAATGAAGTACTCGGATCAGAATCACATTTCATAGCAGGATAATGTGCTTTGTGTTGTTTTATTGAATGTTTACCATCCACAAATGAAGTACTCGGATCAAAAATACTTCTCGTAGTAGGATAAAATGATTTGTGGTGTTTTCTTGATTGTTTGTCATTCATAAAAGAAGTACTCTGACATGATCCGCTGAGAGAGGTATTCTATGCTTATTCGTGGTGATTTCCTGAAATGTTTGGAGTTGTCTTGAAAGGCTACGACCTATAAATTAAGCAATCATATCATAAACACTTCTCGTAGCGAGATAAGATACTTTGTGGTGATTTCATGAATGTTTACTACCCATAAATGAAGTACTCGGATCAGAAACACTTCTCGTAGCAGGATAAGATGTATTGTGGGGTTTTATTGATTGTTTTCCACCCATAAATGAAGTACTCGGATCAGACACTTCTTGTAGTCGGATAAGATGTTTTGTGCTATTTTATTGAATGTTTACCACCCATAAATGAAGTAATCAGTCGTGATGTGCTTAGAATGGTATTCCACGCTTCTTCTTGGTGGTTTCCCGAACGGTTTGGAGTTATCTTTAATGTTTATCACCCATAAATGAAGTACTCTGATCAGAAACACTTCTCGTAGCAGGAGAAGATGCTTTGTGGTGTTTTCTTGAATGTTTACCACCCATAAACGAAGTAATCAGTCATGATGTGCTTAGAATGGTATTCTACCTCTACTTGGTGGTTTCTTGAAAGTTTACTACCCATAAATGAAGTACTCTGATCAGAAACACTTCTCGTAGCAGGATAAGATGCTTTGTGGTGTTTTCTTGAATTTGTACCACCCATAAACGAAGTAATCAGTCATGATGTGCTTGGAATGGTATTCTACCTCTTCTTGGTGGTTTCCCGAACGGTTTGCAGTTCTTTTTAATGGTTACCACCCAGAAATGAAGTACACTGATCCAAAACACTTCTTGTAGCAGGATAAGATGTTTTGTTGTGTTTTATTGGATGTTTACCATCCATAAATGATGTAATCCGTCATGAAGTGCTTAGAGTGGTTTTCTACACTTCTTCGTGATGGTTTCTTGAAAGGTTTGGAGTTCTCTTAAATGTTTACCACCTATAAATGAGGTACTCTGATCAGAATCAATTCTTGTAGGATTATAAGATGCTTTGCGGTGTTTTCTTGAATGTTTACCACCCATAAATGAAGTACTCGGATTAAAACACTTCTCGTAGCAGGATAAGATGTTTGGTGATTTTTTATTGAATGTTTACCGCCCATAAATGAAGTAATCAGACTTGAAACACTAAGAGTGATATTATATGCATCATCGTGTTGGTTTCCTGAAAGGTCGGAGCTTTCTTGAAAGTTTACCACCCATAAATCAAGTACTCGGATCAGAATCACATTTCATAGCAGGATAATGTGCTTTGTGTTGTTTTATTGAATGTTTACCAGCCACAAATGAAGTACTCGGATCAGAAACACTTCTCGTAGTAGGATAAAATGCTCTGTGGTGTTTTCTTGATTGTTTGTCATTCATAAATGAAGTACTCTGACACGAAACGCTGAGAGTGGTATTCTACGCTTCTTCGTGGTGATTTCCTGAAACGTTTGGTGTTCTGTTGAAAGGCTACCATCTATAAATGAAGTAATCATATCAGAAACACTTCTCGTAGCGGGATAAGATTTTTTGTGGTGACTTCTAGAAAGTTTACTACCCATAAATGAAGTACTCGGATCAGAAACACTTCTCGTAGCAGGATAAGATGCTTGGTGGTGTTTTATTGAATGTTTTCCACCCATAAATGAAGTACTCTGATCAGAAACACTTCTCGTAGCCGGATAAGATGCTTTGTGGTGTTTTATTGAATGTTTACCACCCACAAATGAAGTAATCAGTCATGATGTGCTTAGAATGGTATTCTACACTTCTTCTTGGTGGTTTCCCGAACGGTTTGGAGTTCTTTTTAATGTTTATCACCCATAAATGAAGTACTCTGATCAGAAACACTTCTCGTAGCAGGAAAATATGTTTTGTGGTGTTTTCTTGGATGTTTACCACCCATAAACGAAGTAATCAGTCATGACGTGCTTAGAATGGTATTCTACCTCTTCTTGGTGGTTTCCCGAACGGTTTGCAGTTCTTTTTAATGGTTATCACCCATAAATGAAGTACACTGATCCGAAACACTTCTTGTAGCAGGATAAGATGTTTTGTTGTGTTTTATTGGATGTTTACCATCCATAAATGATGTAATCCGTCATGAAGTGCTAAGAGTGGTTTTCTACACTTCTTCGTGGTGGCTTCTTGAAAGGTTTGGTACTCTCTTAAATGTTTACCATCCATAAATGAGGTACTCTGATCAGAAACAATTCTTGTAGGAGTATAAGATGCTTTGCGGTGTTTTCTTGAATGTTACCACCCATAAATGAAGTACTCGGATTAAAACACTTCTCGTAGCAGGATAAGATGTTTGGTGATTTTTTATTGAATGTTTACCGCCCATAAATGAAGTAATCAGACTTGAAACACTAAGAGTGATATTATATGCATCATCGTGTTGGTTTCCTGAAAGGTCGGAGCTTTCTTGAAAGTTTACCACCCATAAATCAAGTACTCGGACCAGAATCACATTTCATAGCAGGATAATGTGCTTTGTGTTGTTTTATTGAATGTTTACCAGCCACAAATGAAGTACTCGGATCAGAAACACTTCTCGTAGTAGGATAAAATGCTCTGTGGTGTTTTCTTGATTGTTTGTCATTCATAAATGAAGTACTCTGACACGAAACGCTGAGAGTGGTATTCTACGCTTCTTCGTGGTGATTTCCTGAAACGTTTGGTGTTCTCTTGAAAGGCTACCATCTATAAATGAAGTAATCATATCAGAAACACTTCTCGTAGCGGGATAAGATTCTTTGTGGTGACTTCTAGAAAGTTTACTACCCATAAATGAAGTACTCGGATCAGAAACACTTCTCGTAGCAGGATAAGATGCTTGGTGGTGTTTTATTGAATGTTTTCCACCCATAAATGAAGTACTCTGATCAGAAACACTTCTCGTAGCCGGATAAGATGCTTTGTGGTGTTTTATTAAATGTTTACCACCCACAAATGAAGTAATCAGTCATGATGTGCTTAGAATGGTATTCTACACTTCTTCTTGGTGGTTTCCCGAACGGTTTGGAGTTCTCTTTAATGTTTATCACCCATAAATGAAGTACTCTGATCAGAAACACTTCTCGTAGCAGGAAAATATGTTTTGTGGTGTTTTCTTGGATGTTTACCACCCATAAACGAAGTAATCAGTCATGACGTGCTTAGAATGGTATTCTACCTCTTCTTGGTGGTTTCCCGAACGGTTTGCAGTTCTTTTTAATGGTTATCACCCATAAATGAAGTACACTGATCCGAAACACTTCTTGTAGAAGGATAAGATGTTTTGTTGTGTTTTATTGGATGTTTACCATCCATAAATGATGTAATCCGTCATGAAGTGCTAAGAGTGGTTTTCTACACTTCTTCGTGGTGGCTTCTTGAAAGGTTTGGTACTCTCTTAAATGTTTACCATCCATAAATGAGGTACTCTGATCAGAAACAATTCTTGTAGGAGTATAAGATGCTTTGCGGTGTTTTCTTGAATGTTACCACCCATAAATGAAGTACTCGGATTAAAACACTTCTCGTAGCAGTATAAGATGTTTGGTTATTTTTTATTGAATGTTTATCGCCCATAAATGTTGTAATCAGACATGAAACACTAAGAGTGATATTCTATGTTTCTTCGAGTTGGTTTCCTGAAAGGTTCTGAGCTTTCTTGAAAGTTTACCACCCATAAATGAAGTACTCGGATCATAAACACATTTCATAGCAGGATAAGATGCTTTGTGTTGTTTTATGACTGTTTACCGGCCACAAATGAAGTACTCGGATCAGAAACACTTCTCGTAGTATGATAAAATTCTTTGTGGTGTTTTCTTGATTGTTTGTCATTCAATGAACTACTCCGACAGGAAGCGCTGAGAGTGGTATTCTACCCTTCTTCGTGGTGATTTCCTGAAACGTTTGGAGTTCTCTTGAAAGGCTACCACATATAAATGAAGTAATCATATCAGAAACACTTCTCGTAGCGCGATAAGATTTTTTGTGGTGACTTCTTGAAAGTTTACTACTCATAAATGAAGTAATCATATCAGAAACACTTCTCGTAGCGGGATAACATACTTTGTGGTGACTTCTTGAAAGTTTACTACCCATAAATGAAGTACTCGGATCAGAAACACTTGTCGTAGCAGGATAAGATGCTTTGTGGTGTTTTATTGAATGTTTTCCACCCATAAATGAAGTTCTCGGATCAGAAACACTTCTCGTAGCCAGATAAGATGCTTTGTGGTGTTTTATTGAATGTTTACCACCCACAAATGAAGTAATCAGTCATGATGTGCTTAGAATGGTATTCTACACTTCTTCTTGGTGGTTTCCCGAACGGTTTGGAGTTCTCTTTAATGTTTATCACCCAAAAATGAAGTACTCTGATCAGAAACACTTCTCGTAGCAGGAAAAGATGTTTTGTGGTGTTTTCTTGAATGTTTACCACCCATAAACGAAGTAATCAGTCATGACGTGCTTAGAATGGTATTCTACCTCTTCTTGGTGGTTTCCCGAACGGTTTGCAGTTCTTTTTAATGGTTACCACCCAGAAATGAAGTACACTGATCCGAAACACTTCTTGTAGCAGGATAAGATGTTTTGTTGTGTTTTATTGGATGTTTACCATCCATAAATGATGTAATCCGTCATGAAGTGCTTAGAGTGGTTTTCTACACTTCTTCGTGGTGGTTTCTTGAAAGGTTTGGAGTTCTCTTAAATGTTTACCACCTATAAATGAGGTACTCTGATCAGAATCAATTCTTGTAGGATTATAAGATGCTTTGCGGTGTTTTCTTGAATGTTTACCACCCATAAATGAAGTACTCGGATTAAAACACTTCTCGTAGCAGGATAAGATGTTTGGTGATTTTTTATTGAATGTTTATCGCCCATAAATGAAGTAATCAGACTTGAAACACTAAGAGTGATATTATATGCATCATCGTGTTGGTTTCCTGAAAGGTCGGAGCTTTCTTGAAAGTTTACCACCCATAAATCAAGTACTCGGATCAGAATCACATTTCATAGCAGGATAATGTGCTTTGTGTTGTTTTATTGAATGTTTACCAGCCACAAATGAAGTACTCGGATCAGAAACACTTCTCGTAGTAGGATAAAATGCTCTGTGGTGTTTTCTTGATTGTTTGTCATTCATAAATGAAGTACTCTGACACGAAACGCTGAGAGTGGTATTCTACGCTTCTTCGTGGTGATTTCCTGAAACGTTTGGTGTTCTCTTGAAAGGCTACCATCTATAAATGAAGTAATCATATCAGAAACACTTCTCGTAGCGGGATAAGATTCTTTGTGGTGACTTCTAGAAAGTTTACTACCCATAAATGAAGTACTCGGATCAGAAACACTTCTCGTAGCAGGATAAGATGCTTGGTGGTGTTTTATTGAATGTTTTCCACCCATAAATGAAGTACTCTGATCAGAAACACTTCTCGTAGCCGGATAAGATGCTTTGTGGTGTTTTATTGAATGTTTACCACCCACAAATGAAGTAATCAGTCATGATGTGCTTAGAATGGTATTCTACACTTCTTCTTGGTGGTTTCCCGAACGGTTTGGAGTTCTCTTTAATGTTTATCACCCATAAATGAAGTACTCTGATCAGAAACACTTCTCGTAGCAGGAAAATATGTTTTGTGGTGTTTTCTTGGATGTTTACCACCCATAAACGAAGTAATCAGTCATGACGTGCTTAGAATGGTATTCTACCTCTTCTTGGTGGTTTCCCGAACGGTTTGCAGTTCTTTTTAATGGTTATCACCCATAAATGAAGTACACTGATCCGAAACACTTCTTGTAGCAGGATAAGATGTTTTGTTGTGTTTTATTGGATGTTTACCATCCATAAATGATGTAATCCGTCATGAAGTGCTAAGAGTGGTTTTCTACACTTCTTCGTGGTGGCTTCTTGAAAGGTTTGGTACTCTCTTAAATGTTTACCATCCATAAATGAGGTACTCTGATCAGAAACAATTCTTGTAGGAGTATAAGATGCTTTGCGGTGTTTTCTTGAATGTTACCACCCATAAATGAAGTACTCGGATTAAAACACTTCTCGTAGCAGTATAAGATGTTTGGTTATTTTTTATTGAATGTTTATCGCCCATAAATGTTGTAATCAGACATGAAACACTAAGAGTGATATTCTATGTTTCTTCGAGTTGGTTTCCTGAAAGGTTCTGAGCTTTCTTGAAAGTTTACCACCCATAAATGAAGTACTCGGATCATAAACACATTTCATAGCAGGATAAGATGCTTTGTGTTGTTTTATGACTGTTTACCGGCCACAAATGAAGTACTCGGATCAGAAACACTTCTCGTAGTATGATAAAATTCTTTGTGGTGTTTTCTTGATTGTTTGTCATTCAATGAACTACTCCGACAGGAAGCGCTGAGAGTGGTATTCTACCCTTCTTCGTGGTGATTTCCTGAAACGTTTGGAGTTCTCTTGAAAGGCTACCACATATAAATGAAGTAATCATATCAGAAACACTTCTCGTAGCGCGATAAGATTTTTTGTGGTGACTTCTTGAAAGTTTACTACTCATAAATGAAGTAATCATATCAGAAACACTTCTCGTAGCGGGATAACATACTTTGTGGTGACTTCTTGAAAGTTTACTACCCATAAATGAAGTACTCGGATCAGAAACACTTGTCGTAGCAGGATAAGATGCTTTGTGGTGTTTTATTGAATGTTTTCCACCCATAAATGAAGTTCTCGGATCAGAAACACTTCTCGTAGCCAGATAAGATGCTTTGTGGTGTTTTATTGAATGTTTACCACCCACAAATGAAGTAATCAGTCATGATGTGCTTAGAATGGTATTCTACACTTCTTCTTGGTGGTTTCCCGAACGGTTTGGAGTTCTCTTTAATGTTTATCACCCAAAAATGAAGTACTCTGATCAGAAACACTTCTCGTAGCAGGAAAAGATGTTTTGTGGTGTTTTCTTGAATGTTTACCACCCATAAACGAAGTAATCAGTCATGACGTGCTTAGAATGGTATTCTACCTCTTCTTGGTGGTTTCCCGAACGGTTTGCAGTTCTTTTTAATGGTTACCACCCAGAAATGAAGTACACTGATCCGAAACACTTCTTGTAGCAGGATAAGATGTTTTGTTGTGTTTTATTGGATGTTTACCATCCATAAATGATGTAATCCGTCATGAAGTGCTTAGAGTGGTTTTCTACACTTCTTCGTGGTGGTTTCTTGAAAGGTTTGGAGTTCTCTTAAATGTTTACCACCTATAAATGAGGTACTCTGATCAGAATCAATTCTTGTAGGATTATAAGATGCTTTGCGGTGTTTTCTTGAATGTTTACCACCCATAAATGAAGTACTCGGATTAAAACACTTCTCGTAGCAGGATAAGATGTTTGGTGATTTTTTATTGAATGTTTATCGCCCATAAATGAAGTAATCAGACTTGAAACACTAAGAGTGATATTATATGCATCATCGTGTTGGTTTCCTGAAAGGTCGGAGCTTTCTTGAAAGTTTACCACCCATAAATCAAGTACTCGGATCAGAATCACATTTCATAGCAGGATAATGTGCTTTGTGTTGTTTTATTGAATGTTTACCAGCCACAAATGAAGTACTCGGATCAGAAACACTTCTCGTAGTAGGATAAAATGCTCTGTGGTGTTTTCTTGATTGTTTGTCATTCATAAATGAAGTACTCTGACACGAAACGCTGAGAGTGGTATTCTACGCTTCTTCGTGGTGATTTCCTGAAACGTTTGGTGTTCTCTTGAAAGGCTACCATCTATAAATGAAGTAATCATATCAGAAACACTTCTCGTAGCGGGATAAGATTCTTTGTGGTGACTTCTAGAAAGTTTACTACCCATAAATGAAGTACTCGGATCAGAAACACTTCTCGTAGCAGGATAAGATGCTTGGTGGTGTTTTATTGAATGTTTTCCACCCATAAATGAAGTACTCTGATCAGAAACACTTCTCGTAGCCGGATAAGATGCTTTGTGGTGTTTTATTGAATGTTTACCACCCACAAATGAAGTAATCAGTCATGATGTGCTTAGAATGGTATTCTACACTTCTTCTTGGTGGTTTCCCGAACGGTTTGGAGTTCTCTTTAATGTTTATCACCCATAAATGAAGTACTCTGATCAGAAACACTTCTCGTAGCAGGAAAATATGTTTTGTGGTGTTTTCTTGGATGTTTACCACCCATAAACGAAGTAATCAGTCATGACGTGCTTAGAATGGTATTCTACCTCTTCTTGGTGGTTTCCCGAACGGTTTGCAGTTCTTTTTAATGGTTATCACCCATAAATGAAGTACACTGATCCGAAACACTTCTTGTAGCAGGATAAGATGTTTTGTTGTGTTTTATTGGATGTTTACCATCCATAAATGATGTAATCCGTCATGAAGTGCTAAGAGTGGTTTTCTACACTTCTTCGTGGTGGCTTCTTGAAAGGTTTGGTACTCTCTTAAATGTTTACCATCCATAAATGAGGTACTCTGATCAGAAACAATTCTTGTAGGAGTATAAGATGCTTTGCGGTGTTTTCTTGAATGTTACCACCCATAAATGAAGTACTCGGATTAAAACACTTCTCGTAGCAGTATAAGATGTTTGGTTATTTTTTATTGAATGTTTATCGCCCATAAATGTTGTAATCAGACATGAAACACTAAGAGTGATATTCTATGTTTCTTCGAGTTGGTTTCCTGAAAGGTTCTGAGCTTTCTTGAAAGTTTACCACCCATAAATGAAGTACTCGGATCATAAACACATTTCATAGCAGGATAAGATGCTTTGTGTTGTTTTATGACTGTTTACCGGCCACAAATGAAGTACTCGGATCAGAAACACTTCTCGTAGTATGATAAAATTCTTTGTGGTGTTTTCTTGATTGTTTGTCATTCAATGAACTACTCCGACAGGAAGCGCTGAGAGTGGTATTCTACCCTTCTTCGTGGTGATTTCCTGAAACGTTTGGAGTTCTCTTGAAAGGCTACCACATATAAATGAAGTAATCATATCAGAAACACTTCTCGTAGCGGGATAAGATTTTTTGTGGTGACTTCTTGAAAGTTTACTACTCATAAATGAAGTAATCATATCAGAAACACTTCTCGTAGCGGGATAACATACTTTGTGGTGACTTCTTGAAAGTTTACTACCCATAAATGAAGTACTCGGATCAGAAACACTTGTCGTAGCAGGATAAGATGCTTTGTGGTGTTTTATTGAATGTTTTCCACCCATAAATGAAGTTCTCGGATCAGAAACACTTCTCGTAGCCAGATAAGATGCTTTGTGGTGTTTTATTGAATGTTTACAACCCACAAATGAAGTAATCAGTCATGATGTGCTTAGAATGGTATTCTACACTTCTTCTTGGTGGTTTCCCGAACGTTTTGGAGTTCTCTTTAATGTTTATCACCCAAAAATGAAGTACTCTGATCAGAAACACTTCTCGTAGCAGGAAAAGATGTTTTGTGGTGTTTTCTTGAATGTTTACCACCCATAAACGAAGTAATCAGTCATGACGTTCTTAGAATGGTATTCTACCTCTTCTTGGTGGTTTCCCGAACGGTTTGCAGTTCTTTTTAATGGTTACCACCCAGAAATGAAGTACACTGATCCGAAACACTTCTTGTAGCAGGATAAGATGTTTTGTTGTGTTTTATTGGATGTTTACCATCCATAAATGATGTAATCCGTCATGAAGTGCTTAGAGTGGTTTTCTACACTTCTTCGTGGTGGTTTCTTGAAAGGTTTGGAGTTCTCTTAAATGTTTACCACCTATAAATGAGGTACTCTGATCAGAATCAATTCTTGTAGGATTATAAGATGCTTTGCGGTGTTTTCTTGAATGTTTACCACCCATAAATGAAGTACTCGGATTAAAACACTTCTCGTAGCTGGATAAGATGTTTGGTGATTTTTTATTGAATGTTTACCGCCCATAAATGAAGTAATCAGACTTGAAACACTAAGAGTGATATTATATGCATCATCGTGTTGGTTTCCTGAAAGGTCGGAGCTTTCTTGAAAGTTTACCACCCATAAATCAAGTACTCGGATCAGAATCACATTTCATAGCAGGATAATGTGCTTTGTGTTGTTTTATTGAATGTTTACCAGCCACAAATGAAGTACTCGGATCAGAAACACTTCTCGTAGTAGGATAAAATGCTCTGTGGTGTTTTCTTGATTGTTTGTCATTCATAAATGAAGTACTCTGACACGAAACGCTGAGAGTGGTATTCTACGCTTCTACGTGGTGATTTCCTGAAACGTTTGGTGTTCTCTTGAAAGGCTACCATCTATAAATGAAGTAATCATATCAGAAACACTTCTTGTAGCGGGATAAGATTCTTTGTGGTGACTTCTAGAAAGTTTACTACCCATAAATGAAGTACTCGGATCAGAAACACTTCTCGTAGCAGGATAAGATGCTTGGTGGTGTTCTATTGAATGTTTTCCACCCATAAATGAAGTACTCTGATCAGAAACACTTCTCGTAGCCGGATAAGATGCTTTGTGGTGTTTTATTGAATGTTTACCACCCACAAATGAAGTAATCAGTCATGATGTGCTTAGAATGGTATTCTACACTTCTTCTTGGTGGTTTCCCGAACGGTTTGGAGTTCTCTTTAATGTTTATCACCCATAAATGAAGTACTCTGATCAGAAACACTTCTCGTAGCAGGAAAATATGTTTTGTGATGTTTTCTTGGATGTTTACCACCCATAAACGAAGTAATCAGTCATGACGTGCTTAGAATTGTATTCTACCTCTTCTTGGTGGTTTCCCGAACGGTTTGCAGTTCTTTTTAATGGTTATCACCCATAAATGAAGTACACTGATCCGAAACACTTCTTGTAGCAGGATAAGATGTTTTGTTGTGTTTTATTGGATGTTTACCATCCATAAATGATGTAATCCGTCATGAAGTGCTAAGAGTGGTTTTCTACACTTCTTCGTGGTGGCTTCTTGAAAGGTTTGGTACTCTCTTAAATGTTTACCATCCATAAATGAGGTACTCTGATCAGAAACAATTCTTGTAGGAGTATAAGATGCTTTGCGGTGTTTTCTTGAATGTTACCACCCATAAATGAAGTACTCGGATTAAAACACTTCTCGTAGCAGTATAAGATGTTTGGTTATTTTTTATTGAATGTTTACCGCCCATAAATGTTGTAATCAGACATGAAATACTAAGAGTGATATTCTATGTTTCTTCGAGTTGGTTTCCTGAAAGGTTCGGAGCTTTCTTGAAAGTTTACCACCCATAAATGAAGTACTCGGATCAGAAACACATTTCATAGCAGGATAAGATGCTTTGTGTTGTTTTATGACTGTTTACCGGCCACAAATGAAGTACTCGGATCAGAAACACTTCTCGTAGTATGATAAAATACTTTGTGGTGTTTTCTTGATTGTTTGTCATTCAATGAACTACTCCGACAGGAAGCGCTGAGAGTGGTATTCTACCCTTCCTCGTGGTGATTTCCTGAAACGTTTGGAGTTCTCTTGAAAGGCTACCACATATAAATGAAGTAATCATATCAGAAACACTTCTCGTAGCGGGATAAGATTTTTTGTGGTGACTTCTTGAAAGTTTACTACTCCTAAATGAAGTAATCATATCAGAAACACTTCTCGTAGCGGGATAACATACTTTGTGGTGACTTCTTGAAAGTTTACTACCCATAAATGAAGTACTCGGATCAGAAACACTTGTCGTAGCAGGATAAGATGCTTTGTGGTGTTTTATTGAATGTTTTCCACCCATAAATGAAGTTCTCGAATCAGAAACACTTCTCGTAGCCAGATAAGATGCTTTGTGGTGTTTTATTGAATGTTTACCACCCACAAATGAAGTAATCAGTCATGATGTGCTTAGAATGGTATTCTACACTTCTTCTTGGTGGTTTCCCGAACGGTTTGGAGTTCTCTTTAATGTTTATCACCCATAAATGAAGTACTCTGATCAGAAACACTTCTCGTAGCAGGAAAAGATGTTTTGTGGTGTTTTCTTGAATGTTTACCACCCATAAACGAAGTAATCAGTCATGACGTGCTTAGAATGGTATTCTACCTCTTCTTGGTGGTTTCCCGAACGGTTTGCAATTCTTTTTAATGGTTACCACCCATAAATGAAGTACACTGATCCGAAACACTTATCGTAGCATAATAAGATGTTTTGTTGTGTTTTATTGGATGTTTACCATCCATAAATGATGTAATCCGTCATGAAGTGCTAAGAGTGGTTTTCTACACTTCTTCGGGGTGGCTTCTTGAAAGGTTTGGTACTCTCTTAAATGTTTACCACCCATAAATGAGGTACTCTGATCAGAATCAACTCTTGTAGGAGTATAAGATGCTTTGCGGTGTTTTCTTGAATGTTTACCACCCATTAATGAAGTACTCGGATTAAAACACTTCTCGTAGCACGATAAGATGTTTGGTGATTTTTTATTGAATGTTTACCGCCCATAAATGTAGTAATCAGACTTGAAACACTAAGAGTGATATTATATGCATCATCGTGTTGGTTTCCTGAAAGGTCGGAGCTTTCTTGAAAGTTTACTACCCATAAATGAAGTACTCGGATCAGAATCACATTCATAGCAGGATAAGATGCTTTGTGTTGTTTTATTGAATGTTTACCATCCACAAATGAAGTACTCGGATCAGAAATACTTCTCGTAGTAGGATAAAATGATTTGTGGTGTTTTCTTGATTGTTTGTCATTCATAAAAGAAGTACTCTGACATGATCCGCTGAGAGAGGTATTCTATGCTTATTCGTGGTGATTTCCTGAAATGTTTGGAGTTGTCTTGAAAGGCTACGACCTATAAATTAAGCAATCATATCAGAAACACTTCTCGTAGCGAGATAAGATACTTTGTGGTGATTTCATGAATGTTTACTACCCATAAATGAAGTACTCGGATCAGAAACACTTCTCGTAGCAGGATAAGATGTATTGTGGGGTTTTATTGATTGTTTTCCACCCATAAATGAAGTACTCGGATCAGACACTTCTTGTAGTCGGATAAGATGTTTTGTGCTATTTTATTGAATGTTTACCACCCATAAATGAAGTAATCAGTCGTGATGTGCTTAGAATGGAAGTCCACGCTTCTTCTTGGTGGTTTCCCGAACGGTTTGGAGTTATCTTTAATGTTTATCACCCATAAATGAAGTACTCTGATTAGAAACACTTCTCGTAGCAGGATAAGATGCTTTGTGGTGTTTTCTTGAATGTTTACCACCCATAAACGAAGTAATCAGTCATGATGTGCTTAGAATGGTATTCTACCTTTACTTGGTGGTTTCTTGAAAGTTTACTACCCATAAATGAAGTACTCTGATCAGAAACACTTCTCGTAGCAGGATAAGATGCTTTGTGGTGTTTTCTTGAATTTGTACCACCCATAAACGAAGTAATCAATCATGATGTGCTTAGAATGGTATTCTACCTCTTCTTGGTGGTTTCCCGAACGGTTTGCAGTTCTTTTTAATGGTTACCACCCAGAAATGAAGTACACTGATCCGAAACACTTCTTGTAGCAGGATAAGATGTTTTGTTGTGTTTTATTGGATGTTTACCATCCATAAATGATGTAATCCGTCATGAAGTGCTTAGAGTGGTTTTCTACACTTCTTCGTGGTGGTTTCTTGAAAGGTTTGGAGTTCTCTTAAATGTTTACCACCTATAAATGAGGTACTCTGATCAGAATCAATTCTTGTAGGATTATAAGATGCTTTGCGGTGTTTTCTTGAATGTTTACCACCCATAAATGAAGTACTCGGATTAAAACACTTCTCGTAGCAGGATAAGATGTTTGGTGATTTTTTATTGAATGTTTACCGCCCATAAATGAAGTAATCAGACTTGAAACACTAAGAGTGATATTATATGCATCATCGTGTTGGTTTCCTGAAAGGTCGGAGCTTTCTTGAAAGTTTACCACCCATAAATCAAGTACTCGGATCAGAATCACATTTCATAGCAGGATAATGTGCTTTGTGTTGTTTTATTGAATGTTTACCAGCCACAAATGAAGTACTCGGATCAGAAACACTTCTCGTAGTAGGATAAAATGCTCTGTGGTGTTTTCTTGATTGTTTGTCATTCATAAATGAAGTACTCTGACACGAAACGCTGAGAGTGGTATTCTACGCTTCTTCGTGGTGATTTCCTGAAACGTTTGGTGTTCTCTTGAAAGGCTACCATCTATAAATGAAGTAATCATATCAGAAACACTTCTCGTAGCGGGATAAGATTCTTTGTGGTGACTTCTAGAAAGTTTACTACCCATAAATGAAGTACTCGGATCAGAAACACTTCTCGTAGCAGGATAAGATGCTTGGTGGTGTTTTATTGAATGTTTTCCACCCATAAATGAAGTACTCTGATCAGAAACACTTCTCGTAGCCGGATAAGATGCTTTGTGGTGTTTTATTGAATGTTTACCACCCACAAATGAAGTAATCAGTCATGATGTGCTTAGAATGGTATTCTACACTTCTTCTTGGTGGTTTCCCGAACGGTTTGGAGTTCTCTTTAATGTTTATCACCCATAAATGAAGTACTCTGATCAGAAACACTTCTCGTAGCAGGAAAATATGTTTTGTGGTGTTTTCTTGGATGTTTACCACCCATAAACGAAGTAATCAGTCATGACGTGCTTAGAATGGTATTCTACCTCTTCTTGGTGGTTTCCCGAACGGTTTGCAGTTCTTTTTAATGGTTATCACCCATAAATGAAGTACACTGATCCGAAACACTTCTTGTAGCAGGATAAGATGTTTTGTTGTGTTTTATTGGATGTTTACCATCCATAAATGATGTAATCCGTCATGAAGTGCTAAGAGTGGTTTTCTACACTTCTTCGTGGTGGCTTCTTGAAAGGTTTGGTACTCTCTTAAATGTTTACCATCCATAAATGAGGTACTCTGATCAGAAACAATTCTTGTAGGAGTATAAGATGCTTTGCGGTGTTTTCTTGAATGTTACCACCCATAAATGAAGTACTCGGATTAAAACACTTCTCGTAGCAGTATAAGATGTTTGGTTATTTTTTATTGAATGTTTACCGCCCATAAATGTTGTAATCAGACATGAAATACTAAGAGTGATATTCTATGTTTCTTCGAGTTGGTTTCCTGAAAGGTTCGGAGCTTTCTTGAAAGTTTACCACCCATAAATGAAGTACTCGGATCAGAAACACATTTCATAGCAGGATAAGATGCTTTGTGTTGTTTTATGACTGTTTACCGGCCACAAATGAAGTACTCGGATCAGAAACACTTCTCGTAGTATGATAAAATACTTTGTGGTGTTTTCTTGATTGTTTGTCATTCAATGAACTACTCCGACAGGAAGCGCTGAGAGTGGTATTCTACCCTTCCTCGTGGTGATTTCCTGAAACGTTTGGAGTTCTCTTGAAAGGCTACCACATATAAATGAAGTAATCATATCAGAAACACTTCTCGTAGCGGGATAAGATTTTTTGTGGTGACTTCTTGAAAGTTTACTACTCCTAAATGAAGTAATCATATCAGAAACACTTCTCGTAGCGGGATAACATACTTTGTGGTGACTTCTTGAAAGTTTACTACCCATAAATGAAGTACTCGGATCAGAAACACTTGTCGTAGCAGGATAAGATGCTTTGTGGTGTTTTATTGAATGTTTTCCACCCATAAATGAAGTTCTCGGATCAGAAACACTTCTCGTAGCCAGATAAGATGCTTTGTGGTGTTTTATTGAATGTTTACCACCCACAAATGAAGTAATCAGTCATGATGTGCTTAGAATGGTATTCTACACTTCTTCTTGGTGGTTTCCCGAACGGTTTGGAGTTCTCTTTAATGTTTATCACCCATAAATGAAGTACTCTGATCAGAAACACTTCTCGTAGCAGGAAAAGATGTTTTGTGGTGTTTTCTTGAATGTTTACCACCCATAAACGAAGTAATCAGTCATGACGTGCTTAGAATGGTATTCTACCTCTTCTTGGTGGTTTCCCGAACGGTTTGCAATTCTTTTTAATGGTTACCACCCATAAATGAAGTACACTGATCCGAAACACTTATCGTAGCATAATAAGATGTTTTGTTGTGTTTTATTGGATGTTTACCATCCATAAATGATGTAATCCGTCATGAAGTGCTAAGAGTGGTTTTCTACACTTCTTCGGGGTGGCTTCTTGAAAGGTTTGGTACTCTCTTAAATGTTTACCACCCATAAATGAGGTACTCTGATCAGAATCAACTCTTGTAGGAGTATAAGATGCTTTGCGGTGTTTTCTTGAATGTTTACCACCCATTAATGAAGTACTCGGATTAAAACACTTCTCGTAGCACGATAAGATGTTTGGTGATTTTTTATTGAATGTTTACCGCCCATAAATGTAGTAATCAGACTTGAAACACTAAGAGTGATATTATATGCATCATCGTGTTGGTTTCCTGAAAGGTCGGAGCTTTCTTGAAAGTTTACTACCCATAAATGAAGTACTCGGATCAGAATCACATTCATAGCAGGATAAGATGCTTTGTGTTGTTTTATTGAATGTTTACCATCCACAAATGAAGTACTCGGATCAGAAATACTTCTCGTAGTAGGATAAAATGATTTGTGGTGTTTTCTTGATTGTTTGTCATTCATAAAAGAAGTACTCTGACATGATCCGCTGAGAGAGGTATTCTATGCTTATTCGTGGTGATTTCCTGAAATGTTTGGAGTTGTCTTGAAAGGCTACGACCTATAAATTAAGCAATCATATCAGAAACACTTCTCGTAGCGAGATAAGATACTTTGTGGTGATTTCATGAATGTTTACTACCCATAAATGAAGTACTCGGATCAGAAACACTTCTCGTAGCAGGATAAGATGTATTGTGGGGTTTTATTGATTGTTTTCCACCCATAAATGAAGTACTCGGATCAGACACTTCTTGTAGTCGGATAAGATGTTTTGTGCTATTTTATTGAATGTTTACCACCCATAAATGAAGTAATCAGTCGTGATGTGCTTAGAATGGAAGTCCACGCTTCTTCTTGGTGGTTTCTCGAACGGTTTGGAGTTATCTTTAATGTTTATCACCCATAAATGAAGTACTCTGATTAGAAACACTTCTCGTAGCAGGATAAGATGCTTTGTGGTGTTTTCTTGAATGTTTACCACCCATAAACGAAGTAATCAGTCATGATGTGCTTAGAATGGTATTCTACCTTTACTTGGTGGTTTCTTGAAAGTTTACTACCCATAAATGAAGTACTCTGATCAGAAACACTTCTCGTAGCAGGATAAGATGCTTTGTGGTGTTTTCTTGAATTTGTACCACCCATAAACGAAGTATTCAATCATGATGTGCTTAGAATGGTATTCTACCTCTTCTTGGTGGTTTCCCGAACGGTTTGCAGTTCTTTTTAATGGTTACCACCCAGAAATGAAGTACACTGATCCGAAACACTTCTTGTAGCAGGATAAGATGTTTTGTTGTGTTTTATTGGATGTTTACCATCCATAAATGATGTAATCCGTCATGAAGTGCTTAGAGTGGTTTTCTACACTTCTTCGTGGTGGTTTCTTGAAAGGTTTGGAGTTCTCTTAAATGTTTACCACCTATAAATGAGGTACTCTGATCAGAATCAATTCTTGTAGGATTATAAGATGCTTTGCGGTGTTTTCTTGAATGTTTACCACCCATAAATGAAGTACTCGGATTAAAACACTTCTCGTAGCAGGATAAGATGTTTGGTGATTTTTTATTGAATGTTTACCGCCCATAAATGAAGTAATCAGACTTGAAACACTAAGAGTGATATTATATGCATCATCGTGTTGGTTTCCTGAAAGGTCGGAGCTTTCTTGAAAGTTTACCACCCATAAATCAAGTACTCGGATCAGAATCACATTTCATAGCAGGATAATGTGCTTTGTGTTGTTTTATTGAATGTTTACCAGCCACAAATGAAGTACTCGGATCAGAAACACTTCTCGTAGTAGGATAAAATGCTCTGTGGTGTTTTCTTGATTGTTTGTCATTCATAAATGAAGTACTCTGACACGAAACGCTGAGAGTGGTATTCTACGCTTCTTCGTGGTGATTTCCTGAAACGTTTGGTGTTCTCTTGAAAGGCTACCATCTATAAATGAAGTAATCATATCAGAAACACTTCTCGTAGCGGGATAAGATTCTTTGTGGTGACTTCTAGAAAGTTTACTACCCATAAATGAAGTACTCGGATCAGAAACACTTCTCGTAGCAGGATAAGATGCTTGGTGGTGTTTTATTGAATGTTTTCCACCCATAAATGAAGTACTCTGATCAGAAACACTTCTCGTAGCCGGATAAGATGCTTTGTGGTGTTTTATTGAATGTTTACCACCCACAAATGAAGTAATCAGTCATGATGTGCTTAGAATGGTATTCTACACTTCTTCTTGGTGGTTTCCCGAACGGTTTGGAGTTCTCTTTAATGTTTATCACCCATAAATGAAGTACTCTGATCAGAAACACTTCTCGTAGCAGGAAAATATGTTTTGTGGTGTTTTCTTGGATGTTTACCACCCATAAACGAAGTAATCAGTCATGACGTGCTTAGAATGGTATTCTACCTCTTCTTGGTGGTTTCCCGAACGGTTTGCAGTTCTTTTTAATGGTTATCACCCATAAATGAAGTACACTGATCCGAAACACTTCTTGTAGCAGGATAAGATGTTTTGTTGTGTTTTATTGGATGTTTACCATCCATAAATGATGTAATCCGTCATGAAGTGCTAAGAGTGGTTTTCTACACTTCTTCGTGGTGGCTTCTTGAAAGGTTTGGTACTCTCTTAAATGTTTACCATCCATAAATGAGGTACTCTGATCAGAAACAATTCTTGTAGGAGTATAAGATGCTTTGCGGTGTTTTCTTGAATGTTACCACCCATAAATGAAGTACTCGGATTAAAACACTTCTCGTAGCAGTATAAGATGTTTGGTTATTTTTTATTGAATGTTTACCGCCCATAAATGTTGTAATCAGACATGAAATACTAAGAGTGATATTCTATGTTTCTTCGAGTTGGTTTCCTGAAAGGTTCGGAGCTTTCTTGAAAGTTTACCACCCATAAATGAAGTACTCGGATCAGAAACACATTTCATAGCAGGATAAGATGCTTTGTGTTGTTTTATGACTGTTTACCGGCCACAAATGAAGTACTCGGATCAGAAACACTTCTCGTAGTATGATAAAATACTTTGTGGTGTTTTCTTGATTGTTTGTCATTCAATGAACTACTCCGACAGGAAGCGCTGAGAGTGGTATTCTACCCTTCCTCGTGGTGATTTCCTGAAACGTTTGGAGTTCTCTTGAAAGGCTACCACATATAAATGAAGTAATCATATCAGAAACACTTCTCGTAGCGGGATAAGATTTTTTGTGGTGACTTCTTGAAAGTTTACTACTCCTAAATGAAGTAATCATATCAGAAACACTTCTCGTAGCGGGATAACATACTTTGTGGTGACTTCTTGAAAGTTTACTACCCATAAATGAAGTACTCGGATCAGAAACACTTGTCGTAGCAGGATAAGATGCTTTGTGGTGTTTTATTGAATGTTTTCCACCCATAAATGAAGTTCTCGGATCAGAAACACTTCTCGTAGCCAGATAAGATGCTTTGTGGTGTTTTATTGAATGTTTACCACCCACAAATGAAGTAATCAGTCATGATGTGCTTAGAATGGTATTCTACACTTCTTCTTGGTGGTTTCCCGAACGGTTTGGAGTTCTCTTTAATGTTTATCACCCATAAATGAAGTACTCTGATCAGAAACACTTCTCGTAGCAGGAAAAGATGTTTTGTGGTGTTTTCTTGAATGTTTACCACCCATAAACGAAGTAATCAGTCATGACGTGCTTAGAATGGTATTCTACCTCTTCTTGGTGGTTTCCCGAACGGTTTGCAATTCTTTTTAATGGTTACCACCCATAAATGAAGTACACTGATCCGAAACACTTATCGTAGCATAATAAGATGTTTTGTTGTGTTTTATTGGATGTTTACCATCCATAAATGATGTAATCCGTCATGAAGTGCTAAGAGTGGTTTTCTACACTTCTTCGTGGTGGCTTCTTGAAAGGTTTGGTACTCTCTTAAATGTTTACCACCCATAAATGAGGTACTCTGATCAGAATCAACTCTTGTAGGAGTATAAGATGCTTTGCGGTGTTTTCTTGAATGTTTACCACCCATTAATGAAGTACTCGGATTAAAACACTTCTCGTAGCACGATAAGATGTTTGGTGATTTTTTATTGAATGTTTACCGCCCATAAATGTAGTAATCAGACTTGAAACACTAAGAGTGATATTATATGCATCTTCGTGTTGGTTTCCTGAAAGGTCGCAGCTTTCTTGAAAGTTTACTACCCATAAATGAAGTACTCGGATCAGAATCACATTTCATAGCAGGATAAGATGCTTTGTGTTGTTTTATTGAATGTTTACCATCCACAAATGAAGTACTCGGATCAGAAATACTTCTCGTAGTAGGATAAAATGATTTGTGGTGTTTTCTTGATTGTTTGTCATTCATAAAAGAAGTACTCTGACATGATCCGCTGAGAGAGGTATTCTATGCTTATTCGTGGTGATTTCCTGAAATGTTTGGAGTTGTCTTGAAAGGCTACGACCTATAAATTAAGCAATCATATCAGAAACACTTCTCGTAGCGAGATAAGATACTTTGTGGTGATTTCATGAATGTTTACTACCCATAAATGAAGTACTCGGATCAGAAACACTTCTCGTAGCAGGATAAGATGTATTGTGGGGTTTTATTGATTGTTTTCCACCCATAAATGAAGTACTCGGATCAGACACTTCTTGTAGTCGGATAAGATGTTTTGTGCTATTTTATTGAATGTTTACCACCCATAAATGAAGTAATCAGTCGTGATGTGCTTAGAATGGTATTCCACGCTTATTCTTGGTGGTTTCCCGAACGGTTTGGAGTTATCTTTAATGTTTATCACCCATAAATGAAGTACTCTGATCAGAAACACTTCTCGTAGCAGGATAAGATGCTTTGTGGTGTTTTCTTGAATGTTTACCACCCATAAACGAAGTAATCAGTCATGATGTGCTTAGAATGGTATTCTACCTCTACTTGGTGGTTTCTTGAAAGTTTACTACCCATAAATGAAGTACTCTGATCAGAAACACTTCTCGTAGCAGGATAAGATGCTTTGTGGTGTTTTCTTGAATTTGTACCACCCATAAACGAAGTAATCAGTCATGATGTGCTTAGAATGGTATTCTACCTCTTCTTGGTGGTTTCCCGAACGGTTTGCAGTTCTTTTTAATGGTTACCACCCAGAAATGAAGTACACTGATCCGAAACACTTCTTGTAGCAGGATAAGATGTTTTGTTGTGTTTTATTGGATGTTTACCATCCATAAATGATGTAATCCGTCATGAAGTGCTTAGAGTGGTTTTCTACACTTCTTCGTGGTGGTTTCTTGAAAGGTTTGGAGTTCTCTTAAATGTTTACCACCTATAAATGAGGTACTCTGATCAGAATCAATTCTTGTAGGATTATAAGATGCTTTGCGGTGTTTTCTTGAATGTTTACCACCCATAAATGAAGTACTCGGATTAAAACACTTCTCGTAGCAGGATAAGATGTTTGGTGATTTTTTATTGAATGTTTACCGCTCATAAATGAAGTAATCAGACTTGAAACACTAAGAGTGATATTATATGCATCATCGTGTTGGTTTCCTGAAAGGTCGGAGCTTTCTTGAAAGTTTACCACCCATAAATCAAGTACTCGGATCAGAATCACATTTCATAGCAGGATAATGTGCTTTGTGTTGTTTTATTGAATGTTTACCAGCCACAAATGAAGTACTCGGATCAGAAACACTTCTCGTAGTAGGATAAAATGCTCTGTGGTGTTTTCTTGATTGTTTGTCATTCATAAATGAAGTACTCTGACACGAAACGCTGAGAGTGGTATTCTACGCTTCTTCGTGGTGATTTCCTGAAATGTTTGGTGTTCTCTTGAAAGGCTACCATCTATAAATGAAGTAATCATATCAGAAACACTTCTCGTAGCGGGATAAGATTCTTTGTGGTGACTTCTAGAAAGTTTACTACCCATAAATGAAGTACTCGGATCAGAAACACTTCTCGTAGCAGGATAAGATGCTTGGTGGTGTTTTATTGAATGTTTTCCACCCATAAATGAAGTACTCTGATCAGAAACACTTCTCGTAGCCGGATAAGATGCTTTGTGGTGTTTTATTGAGTGTTTACCACCCACAAATGAAGTAATCAGTCATGATGTGCTTAGAATGGTATTCTACACTTCTTCTTGGTGGTTTCCCGAACGGTTTGGAGTTCTCTTTAATGTTTATCACCCATAAATGAAGTACTCTGATCAGAAACACTTCTCGTAGCAGGAAAATATGTTTTGTGGTGTTTTCTTGAATGTTTACCACCCATAAACGAAGTAATCAGTCATGACGTGCTTAGAATGGTATTCTACCTCTTCTTGGTGGTTTCCCGAACGGTTTGCAGTTCGTTTTAATGGTTATCACCCATAAATGAAGTACACTGATCCGAAACACTTATCGTAGCATAATAAGATGTTTTGTTGTGTTTTATTGGATGTTTACCATCCATAAATGATGTAATCCGTCATGAAGTGCTAAGAGTGGTTTTCTACACTTCTTCGTGGTGGCTTCTTGAAAGGTTTGGTACTCTCTTAAATGTTTACCACCCATAAATGAGGTACTCTGATCAGAATCAATTCTTGTAGGAGTATAAGATGCTTTGCGGTGTTTTCTTGAATGTTTACCACCCATTAATGAAGTACTCGGATTAAAACACTTCTCGTAGCACGATAAGATGTTTGGTGATTTTTTATTGAATGTTTACCGCCGATAAATGTAGTAATCAGACTTGAAACACTAAGAGTGATATTATATGCATCATCGTGTTGGTTTCCTGAAAGGTCGGAGCTTTCTTGAAAGTTTACTACCCATAAATGAAGTACTCGGATCAGAATCACATTTCATAGCAGGATAATGTGCTTTGTGTTGTTTTATTGAATGTTTACCATCCACAAATGAAGTACTCGGATCAGAAATACTTCTCGTAGTAGGATAAAATGATTTGTGGTGTTTTCTTGATTGTTTGTCATTCATAAAAGAAGTACTCTGACATGATCCGCTGAGAGAGGTATTCTATGCTTATTCGTGGTGATTTCCTGAAATGTTTGGAGTTGTCTTGAAAGGCTACGACCTATAAATTAAGCAATCATATCAGAAACACTTCTCGTAGCGAGATAAGATACTTTGTGGTGATTTCATGAATGTTTACTACCCATAAATGAAGTACTCGGATCAGAAACACTTCTCGTAGCAGGATAAGATGTATTGGGGGGTTTTATTGATTGTTTTCCACCCATAAATGAAGTACTCGGATCAGACACTTCTTGTAGTCGGATAAGATGTTTTGTGCTATTTTATTGAATGTTTACCACCCATAAACGAAGTAATCAGTCATGATGTGCTTAGAATGGTATTCTACCTCTACTTGGTGGTTTCTTGAAAGTTTACTACCCATAAATGAAGTACTCTGATCAGAAACACTTCTCGTAGCAGGATAAGATGCTTTGTGGTGTTTTCTTGAATTTGTACCACCCATAAACGAAGTAATCAGTCATGATGTGCTTAGAATGGTATTCTACCTCTTCTTGGTGGTTTCCCGAACGGTTTGCAGTTCTTTTTAATGGTTACCACCCAGAAATGAAGTACACTGATCCGAAACACTTCTTGTAGCAGGATAAGATGTTTTGTTGTGTTTTATTGGATGTTTACCATCCATAAATGATGTAATCCGTCATGAAGTGCTTAGAGTGGTTTTCTACACTTCTTCGTGGTGGTTTCTTGAAAGGTTTGGAGTTCTCTTAAATGTTTACCACCTATAAATGAGGTACTCTGATCAGAATCAATTCTTGTAGGATTATAAGAGGCTTTGCGGTGTTTTCTTGAATGTTTACCACCCATAAATGAAGTACTCGGATTAAAACACTTCTCGTAGCAGGATAAGATGTTTGGTGATTTTTTATTGAATGTTTACCGCCCATAAATGAAGTAATCAGACTTGAAACACTAAGAGTGATATTATATGCATCATCGTGTTGGTTTCCTGAAAGGTCGGAGCTTTCTTGAAAGTTTACCACCCATAAATCAAGTACTCGGATCAGAATCACATTTCATAGCAGGATAATGTGCTTTGTGTTGTTTTATTGAATGTTTACCAGCCACAAATGAAGTACTCGGATCAGAAACACTTCTCGTAGTAGGATAAAATGCTCTGTGGTGTTTTCTTGATTGTTTGTCATTCATAAATGAAGTACTCTGACACGAAACGCTGAGAGTGGTATTCTACGCTTCTTCGTGGTGATTTCCTGAAACGTTTGGTGTTCTCTTGAAAGGCTACCATCTATAAATGAAGTAATCATATCAGAAACACTTCTCGTAGCGGGATAAGATTCTTTGTGGTGACTTCTAGAAAGTTTACTACCCATAAATGAAGTACTCGGATCAGAAACACTTCTCGTAGCAGGATAAGATGCTTGGTGGTGTTTTATTGAATGTTTTCCACCCATAAATGAAGTACTCTGATCAGAAACACTTCTCGTAGCCGGATAAGATGCTTTGTGGTGTTTTATTGAATGTTTACCACCCACAAATGAAGTAATCAGTCATGATGTGCTTAGAATGGTATTCTACACTTCTTCTTGGTGGTTTCCCGAACGGTTTGGAGTTCTCTTTAATGTTTATCACCCATAAATGAAGTACTCTGATCAGAAACACTTCTCGTAGCAGGAAAATATGTTTTGTGGTGTTTTCTTGAATGTTTACCACCCATAAACGAAGTAATCAGTCATGACGTGCTTAGAATGGTATTCTACCTCTTCTTGGTGGTTTCCCGAACGGTTTGCAATTCTTTTTAATGGTTACCACCCATAAATGAAGTACACTGATCCGAAACACTTATCGTAGCATAATAAGATGTTTTGTTGTGTTTTATTGGATGTTTACCATCCATAAATGATGTAATCCGTCATGAAGTGCTAAGAGTGGTTTTCTACACTTCTTCGTGGTGGCTTCTTGAAAGGTTTGGTACTCTCTTAAATGTTTACCATCCATAAATGAGGTACTCTGATCAGAAACAATTCTTGTAGGAGTATAAGATGCTTTGAGGTGTTTTCTTGAATGTTACCACCCATAAATGAAGTACTCGGATTAAAACACTTCTCGTAGCTGTATAAGATGTTTGGTTATTTTTTATTGAATGTTTACCGCCCATAAATGTTGTAATCAGACATGAAACACTAAGAGTGATATTCTATGTTTCTTCGAGTTGGTTTCCTGAAAGGTTCGGTACTTTCTTGAAAGTTTACCACCCATAAATGAAGTACTCGGATCAGAAACACATTTCATAGCAGGATAAGATGCTTTGTGTTGTTTTATGACTGTTTACCGGCCACAAATGAATTACTCGGATCAGAAACACTTCTCGTAGTATGATAAAATTCTTTGTGGTGTTTTCTTGATTGTTTGTCATTCAATGAACTACTCCGACAGGAAGCGCTGAGAGTGGTATTCTACCCTTCCTCGTGGTGATTTCCTGAAACGTTTGGAGTTCTCTTGAAAGGCTACCACATATAAATGAAGTAATCATATCAGAAACACTTCTCGTAGCGGGATAAGATTTTTTGTGGTGACTTCTTGAAAGTTTACTACTCATAAATGAAGTAATCATATCAGAAACACTTCTCGTAGCGGGATAACATACTTTGTGGTGACTTCTTGAAAGTTTACTACCCATAAATGAAGTACTCGGATCAGAAACACTTGTCGTAGCAGGATAAGATGCTTTGTGGTGTTTTATTGAATGTTTTCCACCCATAAATGAAGTTCTCGGATCAGAAACACTTCTCGTAGCCAGATAAGATGCTTTGTGGTGTTTTATTGAATGTTTACCACCCACAAATGAAGTAATCAGTCATGATGTTCTTAGAATGGTATTCTACACTTCTTCTTGGTGGTTTCCCGAACGGTTTGGAGTTCTCTTTAATGTTTATCACCCATAAATGAAGTACTCTGATCAGAAACACTTCTCGTAGCAGGAAAAGATGTTTTGTGGTGTTTTCTTGAATGTTTACCACCCATAAACGAAGTAATCAGTCATGACGTGCTTAGAATGGTATTCTACCTCTTCTTGGTGGTTTCCCGAACGGTTTGCAATTCTTTTTAATGGTTACCACCCATAAATGAAGTACACTGATCCGAAACACTTATCGTAGCATAATAAGATGTTTTGTTGTGTTTTATTGGATGTTTACCATCCATAAATGATGTAATCCGTCATGAAGTGCTAAGAGTGGTTTTCTACACTTCTTCGTGGTGGCTTCTTGAAAGGTTTGGTACTCTCTTAAATGTTTACCACCCATAAATGAGGTACTCTGATCAGAATCAACTCTTGTAGGAGTATAAGATGCTTTGCGGTGTTTTCTTGAATGTTTACCACCCATTAATGAAGTACTCGGATTAAAACACTTCTCGTAGCATGATAAGATGTTTGGTGATTTTTTATTGAATGTTTACCGCCCATAAATGTAGTAATCAGACTTGAAACACTAAGAGTGATATTATATGCATCATCGTGTTGGTTTCCTGAAAGGTCGGAGCTTTCTTGAAAGTTTACTACCCATAAATGAAGTACTCGGATCAGAATCACATTTCATAGCAGGATAATGTGCTTTGTGTTGTTTTATTGAATGTTTACCATCCACAAATGAAGTACTCGGATCAGAAATACTTCTCGTAGTAGGATAAAATGATTTGTGGTGTTTTCTTGATTGTTTGTCATTCATAAAAGAAGTACTCTGACATGATCCGCTGAGAGAGGTATTCTATGCTTATTCGTGGTGATTTCCTGAAATGTTTGGAGTTCTCTTGAAAGGCTACGACCTATAAATTAAGCAATCATATCAGAAACACTTCTCGTAGCGAGATAAGATACTTTGTGGTGATTTCATGAATGTTTACTACCCATAAATGAAGTACTCGGATCAGAAACACTTCTCGTAGCAGGATAAGATGTATTGTGGGGTTTTATTGATTGTTTTCCACCCATAAATGAAGTACTCGGATCAGACACTTCTTGTAGTCGGATAAGATGTTTTGTGCTATTTTATTGAATGTTTACCACCCATAAATGAAGTAATCAGTCGTGATGTGCTTAGAATGGTATTCCACGCTTCTTCTTGGTGGTTTCCCGAACGGTTTGGAGTTATCTTTAATGTTTATCACCCATAAATGAAGTACTCTGATCAGAAACACTTCTCGTAGCAGGAGAAGATGCTTTGTGGTGTTTTCTTGAATGTTTACCACCCATAAACGAAGTAATCAGTCATGATGTACTTAGAATGGTATTCTACCTCTACTTGGTGGTTTCTTGAAAGTTTACTACCCATAAATGAAGTACTCTGATCAGAAACACTTCTCGTAGCAGGATAAGATGCTTTGTGGTGTTTTCTTGAATTTGTACCACCCATAAACGAAGTAATCAGTCATGATGTGCTTAGAATGGTATTCTACCTCTTCTAGGTGGTTTCCCGAACGGTTTGCAGTTCTTTTTAATGGTTACCACCCAGAAATGAAGTACACTGATCCGAAACACTTCTTGTAGCAGGATAAGATGTTTTGTTGTGTTTTATTGGATGTTTACCATCCATAAATGATGTAATCCGTCATGAAGTGCTTAGAGTGGTTTTCTACACTTCTTCGTGGTGGTTTCTTGAAAGGTTTGGAGTTCTCTTAAATGTTTACCACCTATAAATGAGGTACTCTGATCAGAATCAATTCTTGTAGGATTATAAGATGCTTTGCGGTGTTTTCTTGAATGTTTACCACCCATAAATGAAGTACTCGGATTAAAACACTTCTCGTAGCAGGATAAGATGTTTGGTGATTTTTTATTGAATGTTTACCGCCCATAAATGAAGTAATCAGACTTGAAACACTAAGAGTGATATTATATGCATCATCGTGTTGGTTTCCTGAAAGGTCGGAGCTTTCTTGAAAGTTTACCACCCATAAATCAAGTACTCGGATCAGAATCACATTTCATAGCAGGATAATGTGCTTTGTGTTGTTTTATTGAATGTTTACCAGCCACAAATGAAGTACTCGGATCAGAAACACTTCTCGTAGTAGGATAAAATGCTCTGTGGTGTTTTCTTGATTGTTTGTCATTCATAAATGAAGTACTCTGACACGAAACGCTGAGAGTGGTATTCTACGCTTCTTCGTGGTGATTTCCTGAAACGTTTGGTGTTCTCTTGAAAGGCTACCATCTATAAATGAAGTAATCATATCAGAAACACTTCTCGTAGCGGGATAAGATTCTTTGTGGTGACTTCTAGAAAGTTTACTACCCATAAATGAAGTACTCGGATCAGAAACACTTCTCGTAGCAGGATAAGATGCTTGGTGGTGTTTTATTGAATGTTTTCCACCCATAAATGAAGTACTCTGATCAGAAACACTTCTCGTAGCCGGATAAGATGCTTTGTGGTGTTTTATTGAGTGTTTACCACCCACAAATGAAGTAATCAGTCATGATGTGCTTAGAATGGTATTCTACACTTCTTCTTGGTGGTTTCCCGAACGGTTTGCAGTTCGTTTTAATGGTTATCACCCATAAATGAAGTACACTGATCCGAAACACTTATCGTAGCATAATAAGATGTTTTGTTGTGTTTTATTGGATGTTTACCATCCATAAATGATGTAATCCGTCATGAAGTGCTAAGAGTGGTTTTCTACACTTCTTCATGGTGGCTTCTTGAAAGGTTTGGTACTCTCTTAAATGTTTACCATCCATAAATGAGGTACTCTGATCAGAAACAATTCTTGTAGGAGTATAAGATGCTTTGCGGTGTTTTCTTGAATGTTACCACCCATAAATGAAGTACTCGGATTAAAACACTTCTCGTAGCAGTATAAGATGTTTGGTTATTTTTTATTGAATGTTTACCGCCCATAAATGTTGTAATCAGACATGAAACACTAAGAGTGATATTCTATGTTTCTTCGAGTTGGTTTCCTGAAAGGTTCGGAGCTTTCTTGAAAGTTTACCACCCATAAATGAAGTACTCGGATCAGAAACACATTTCATAGCAGGATAAGATGCTTTGTGTTGTTTTATGACTGTTTACCGGCCACAAATGAAGTACTCGGATCAGAAACACTTCTCGTAGTATGATAAAATTCTTTGTGGTGTTTTCTTGATTGTTTGTCATTCAATGAACTACTCCGACAGGAAGCGCTGAGAGTGGTATTCTACCCTTCCTCGTGGTGATTTCCTGAAACGTTTGGAGTTCTCTTGAAAGGCTACCACATATAAATGAAGTAATCATATCAGAAACACTTCTCGTAGCGGGATAAGATTTTTTGTGGTGACTTCTTGGAAGTTTACTACTCATAAATGAAGTAATCATATCAGAAACACTTCTCGTAGCGGGATAACATACTTTGTGGTGACTTCTTGAAAGTTTACTACCCATAAATGAAGTACTCGGATCAGAAACACTTGTCGTAGCAGGATAAGATGCTTTGTGGTGTTTTATTGAATGTTTTCCACCCATAAATGAAGTTCTCGGATCAGAAACACTTCTCGTAGCCAGATAAGATGCTTTGTGGTGTTTTATTGAATGTTTACCACCCACAAATGAAGTAATCAGTCATGATGTGCTTAGAATGGTATTCTACACTTCTTCTTGGTGGTTTCCCGAACGGTTTGGAGTTCTCTTTAATGTTTATCACCCATAAATGAAGTACTCTGATCAGAAACACTTCTCGTAGCAGGAAAATATGTTTTGTGGTGTTTTCTTGAATGTTTACCACCCATAAACGAAGTAATCAGTCATGACGTGCTTAGAATGGTATTCTACCTCTCCTTGGTGGTTTCCCGAACGGTTTGCAATTCTTTTTAATGGTACTCTCTTAAATGTTTACCACCCATAAATGAGGTACTCTGATCAGAATCAATTCTTGTAGGAGTATAAGATGCTTTGCGGTGTTTTCTTGAATGTTTACCACCCATTAATGAAGTACTCGGATTAAAACACTTCTCGTAGCACGATAAGATGTTTGGTGATTTTTTATTGAATGTTTACCGCCCATAAATGTAGTAATCAGACTTGAAACACTAAGAGTGATATTATATGCATCATCGTGTTGGTTTCCTGAAAGGTCGGAGCTTTCTTGAAAGTTTACTACCCATAAATGAAGTACTCGGATCAGAATCACATTTCATAGCAGGATAATGTGCTTTGTGTTGTTTTATTGAATGTTTACCATCCACAAATGAAGTACTCGGATCAGAAATACTTCTCGTAGTAGGATAAAATGATTTGTGGTGTTTTCTTGATTGTTTGTCATTCATAAAAGAAGTACTCTGACATGATCCGCTGAGAGAGGTATTCTATGCTTATTCGTGGTGATTTCCTGAAATGTTTGGAGTTGTCTTGAAAGGCTACGACCTATAAATTAAGCAATCATATCAGAAACACTTCTCGTAGCGAGATAAGATACTTTGTGGTGATTTCATGAATGTTTACTACCCATAAATGAAGTACTCGGATCAGAAACACTTCTCGTAGCAGGATAAGATGTATTGTGGGGTTTTATTGATTGTTTTCCACCCATAAATGAAGTACTCGGATCAGACACTTCTTGTAGTCGGATAAGATGTTTTGTGCTATTTTATTAAATGTTTACCACCCATAAACGAAGTAATCAGTCATGATGTGCTTAGAATGGTATTCTACCTCTACTTGGTGGTTTCTTGAAAGTTTACTACCCATAAATGAAGTACTCTGATCAGAAACACTTCTCGTAGCAGGATAAGATGCTTTGTGGTGTTTTCTTGAATTTGTACCACCCATAAACGAAGTAATCAGTCATGATGTGCTTAGAATGGTATTCTACCTCTTCTTGGTGGTTTCCCGAACGGTTTGCAGTTCTTTTTAATGGTTACCACCCAGAAATGAAGTACACTGATCCGAAACACTTCTTGTAGCAGGATAAGATGTTTTGTTGTGTTTTATTGGATGTTTACCATCCATAAATGATGTAATCCGTCATGAAGTGCTTAGAGTGGTTTTCTACACTTCTTCGTGGTGGTTTCTTGAAAGGTTTGGAGTTCTCTTAAATGTTTACCACCTATAAATGAGGTACTCTGATCAGAATCAATTCTTGTAGGATTATAAGATGCTTTGCGGTGTTTTCTTGAATGTTTACCACCCATAAATGAAGTACTCGGATTAAAACACTTCTCGTAGCAGGATAAGATGTTTGGTGATTTTTTATTGAATGTTTACCGCCCATAAATGAAGTAATCAGACTTGAAACACTAAGAGTGATATTATATGCATCATCGTGTTGGTTTCCTGAAAGGTCGGAGCTTTCTTGAAAGTTTACCACCCATAAATCAAGTACTCGGATCAGAATCACATTTCATAGCAGGATAATGTGCTTTGTGTTGTTTTATTGAATGTTTACCAGCCACAAATGAAGTACTCGGATCAGAAACACTTCTCGTAGTAGGATAAAATGCTCTGTGGTGTTTTCTTGATTGTTTGTCATTCATAAATGAAGTACTCTGACACGAAACGCTGAGAGTGGTATTCTACGCTTCTTCGTGGTGATTTCCTGAAATGTTTGGTGTTCTCTTGAAAGGCTACCATCTATAAATGAAGTAATCATATCAGAAACACTTCTCGTAGCGGGATAAGATTCTTTGTGGTGACTTCTAGAAAGTTTACTACCCATAAATGAAGTACTCGGATCAGAAACACTTCTCGTAGCAGGATAAGATGCTTGGTGGTGTTTTATTGAATGTTTTCCACCCATAAATGAAGTACTCTGATCAGAAACACTTCTCGTAGCCGGATAAGATGCTTTGTGGTGTTTTATTGAGTGTTTACCACCCACAAATGAAGTAATCAGTCATGATGTGCTTAGAATGGTATTCTACACTTCTTCTTGGTGGTTTCCCGAACGGTTTGGAGTTCTCTTTAATGTTTATCACCCATAAATGAAGTACTCTGATCAGAAACACTTCTCGTAGCAGGAAAATATGTTTTGTGGTGTTTTCTTGAATGTTTACCACCCATAAACGAAGTAATCAGTCATGACGTGCTTAGAATGGTATTCTACCTCTTCTTGGTGGTTTCCCGAACGGTTTGCAGTTCGTTTTAATGGTTATCACCCATAAATGAAGTACACTGATCCGAAACACTTATCGTAGCATAATAAGATGTTTTGTTGTGTTTTATTGGATGTTTACCATCCATAAATGATGTAATCCGTCATGAAGTGCTAAGAGTGGTTTTCTACACTTCTTCGTGGTGGCTTCTTGAAAGGTTTGGTACTCTCTTAAATGTTTACCACCCATAAATGAGGTACTCTGATCAGAATCAATTCTTGTAGGAGTATAAGATGCTTTGCGGTGTTTTCTTGAATGTTTACCACCCATTAATGAAGTACTCGGATTAAAACACTTCTCGTAGCACGATAAGATGTTTGGTGATTTTTTATTGAATGTTTACCGCCCATAAATGTAGTAATCAGACTTGAAACACTAAGAGTGATATTATATGCATCATCGTGTTGGTTTCCTGAAAGGTCGGAGCTTTCTTGAAAGTTTACTACCCATAAATGAAGTACTCGGATCAGAATCACATTTCATAGCAGGATAATGTGCTTTGTGTTGTTTTATTGAATGTTTACCATCCACAAATGAAGTACTCGGATCAGAAATACTTCTCGTAGTAGGATAAAATGATTTGTGGTGTTTTCTTGATTGTTTGTCATTCATAAAAGAAGTACTCTGACATGATCCGCTGAGAGAGGTATTCTATGCTTATTCGTGGTGATTTCCTGAAATGTTTGGAGTTGTCTTGAAAGGCTACGACCTATAAATTAAGCAATCATATCAGAAACACTTCTCGTAGCGAGATAAGATACTTTGTGGTGATTTCATGAATGTTTACTACCCATAAATGAAGTACTCGGATCAGAAACACTTCTCGTAGCAGGATAAGATGTATTGTGGGGTTTTATTGATTGTTTTCCACCCATAAATGAAGTACTCGGATCAGACACTTCTTGTAGTCGGATAAGATGTTTTGTGCTATTTTATTAAATGTTTACCACCCATAAACGAAGTAATCAGTCATGATGTGCTTAGAATGGTATTCTACCTCTACTTGGTGGTTTCTTGAAAGTTTACTACCCATAAATGAAGTACTCTGATCAGAAACACTTCTCGTAGCAGGATAAGATGCTTTGTGGTGTTTTCTTGAATTTGTACCACCCATAAACGAAGTAATCAGTCATGATGTGCTTAGAATGGTATTCTACCTCTTCTTGGTGGTTTCCCGAACGGTTTGCAGTTCTTTTTAATGGTTACCACCCAGAAATGAAGTACACTGATCCGAAACACTTCTTGTAGCAGGATAAGATGTTTTGTTGTGTTTTATTGGATGTTTACCATCCATAAATGATGTAATCCGTCATGAAGTGCTTAGAGTGGTTTTCTACACTTCTTCGTGGTGGTTTCTTGAAAGGTTTGGAGTTCTCTTAAATGTTTACCACCTATAAATGAGGTACTCTGATCAGAATCAATTCTTGTAGGATTATAAGATGCTTTGCGGTGTTTTCTTGAATGTTTACCACCCATAAATGAAGTACTCGGATTAAAACACTTCTCGTAGCAGGATAAGATGTTTGGTGATTTTTTATTGAATGTTTACCGCCCATAAATGAAGTAATCAGACTTGAAACACTAAGAGTGATATTATATGCATCATCGTGTTGGTTTCCTGAAAGGTCGGAGCTTTCTTGAAAGTTTACCACCCATAAATCAAGTACTCGGATCAGAATCACATTTCATAGCAGGATAATGTGCTTTGTGTTGTTTTATTGAATGTTTACCAGCCACAAATGAAGTACTCGGATCAGAAACACTTCTCGTAGTAGGATAAAATGCTCTGTGGTGTTTTCTTGATTGTTTGTCTTTCATAAATGAAGTACTCTGACACGAAACGCTGAGAGTGGTATTCTACGCTTCTTCGTGGTGATTTCCTGAAACGTTTGGTGTTCTCTTGAAAGGCTACCATCTATAAATGAAGTAATCATATCAGAAACACTTCTCGTAGCGGGATAAGATTCTTTGTGGTGACTTCTAGAAAGTTTACTACCCATAAATGAAGTACTCGGATCAGAAACACTTCTCGTAGCAGGATAAGATGCTTGGTGGTGTTTTATTGAATGTTTTCCACCCATAAATGAAGTACTCTGATCAGAAACACTTCTCGTAGCCGGATAAGATGCTTTGTGGTGTTTTATTGAGTGTTTACCACCCACAAATGAAGTAATCAGTCATGATGTGCTTAGAATGGTATTCTACACTTCTTCTTGGTGGTTTCCCGAACGGTTTGGAGTTCTCTTTAATGTTTATCACCCATAAATGAAGTACTCTGATCAGAAACACTTCTCGTAGCAGGAAAATATGTTTTGTGGTGTTTTCTTGGATGTTTACCACCCATAAACGAAGTAATCAGTCATGACGTGCTTAGAATGGTATTCTACCTCTTCTTGGTGGTTTCCCGAACGGTTTGCAGTTTGTTTTAATGGTTATCACCCATAAATGAAGTACACTGATCCGAAACACTTATCGTAGCATAATAAGATGTTTTGTTGTGTTTTATTGGATGTTTACCATCCATAAATGATGTAATCCGTCATGAAGTGCTAAGAGTGGTTTTCTACACTTCTTCATGGTGGCTTCTTGAAAGGTTTGGTACTCTCTTAAATGTTTACCATCCATAAATGAGGTACTCTGATCAGAAACAATTCTTGTAGGAGTATAAGATGCTTTGCGGTGTTTTCTTGAATGTTACCACCCATAAATGAAGTACTCGGATTAAAACACTTCTCGTAGCAGTATAAGATGTTTGGTTATTTTTTATTGAATGTTTACCGCCCATAAATGTTGTAATCAGACATGAAACACTAAGAGTGATATTCTATGTTTCTTCGAGTTGGTTTCCTGAAAGGTTCGGAGCTTTCTTGAAAGTTTACCACCCATAAATGAAGTACTCGGATCAGAAACACATTTCATAGCAGGATAAGATGCTTTGTGTTGTTTTATGACTGTTTACCGGCCACAAATGAAGTACTCGGATCAGAAACACTTCTCGTAGTATGATAAAATTCTTTGTGGTGTTTTCTTGATTGTTTGTCATTCAATGAACTACTACGACAGGAAGCGCTGAGAGTGGTATTCTACCCTTCTTCGTGGTGATTTCCTGAAACGTTTGGAGTTCTCTTGAAAGGCTACCACATATAAATGAAGTAATCATATCAGAAACACTTCTCGTAGCGGGATAAGATTTTTTGTGGTGACTTCTTGAAAGTTTACTACTCATAAATGAAGTAATCATATCAGAAACACTTCTCGTAGCGGGATAACATACTTTGTGGTGACTTCTTGAAAGTTTACTACCCATAAATGAAGTACTCGGATCAGAAACACTTGTCGTAGCAGGATAAGATGCTTTGTGGTGTTTTATTGAATGTTTTCCACCCATAAATGAAGTTCTCGGATCAGAAACACTTCTCGTAGCCGGATAAGATGCTTTGTGGTGTTTTATTGAATGTTTACCACCCACAAATGAAGTAATCAGTCATGATGTGCTTAGAATGGTATTCTACACTTCTTCTTGGTGGTTTCCCGAACGGTTTGGAGTTCTCTTTAATGTTTATCACCCATAAATGAAGTACTCTGATCAGAAACACTTCTCGTAGCAGGAAAAGATGTTTTGTGGTGTTTTCTTGAATGTTTACCACCCATAAACGAAGTAATCAGTCATGACGTGCTTAGAATGGTATTCTACCTCTTCTTGGTGGTTTCCCGAACGGTTTGCAATTCTTTTTAATGGTTACCACCCATAAATGAAGTACACTAATCCGAAACACTTATCGTAGCATAATAAGATGTTTTGTTGTGTTTTATTGGATGTTTACCATCCATAAATGATGTAATCCGTCATGAAGTGCTAAGAGTGGTTTTCTACACTTCTTCGTGGTGGCTTCTTGAAAGGTTTGGTACTCTCTTAAATGTTTACCACCCATAAATGAGGTACTCTGATCAGAATCAATTCTTGTAGGAGTATAAGATGCTTTGCGGTGTTTTCTTGAATGTTTACCACCCATTAATGAAGTACTCGGATTAAAACACTTCTCGTAGCACGATAAGATGTTTGGTGATTTTTTATTGAATGTTTACCGCCCATAAATGTAGTAATCAGACTTGAAACACTAAGAGTGATATTATATGCATCATCGTGTTGGTTTCCTGAAAGGTCGGAGCTTTCTTGAAAGTTTACTACCCATAAATGAAGTACTCGGATCAGAATCACATTTCATAGCAGGATAATGTGCTTTGTGTTGTTTTATTGAATGTTTACCATCCACAAATGAAGTACTCGGATCAGAAATACTTCTCGTAGTAGGATAAAATGATTTGTGGTGTTTTCTTGATTGTTTGTCATTCATAAAAGAAGTACTCTGACATGATCCGCTGAGAGAGGTATTCTATGCTTATTCGTGGTGATTTCCTGAAATGTTTGGAGTTGTCTTGAAAGGCTACGACCTATAAATTAAGCAATCATATCAGAAACACTTCTCGTAGCGAGATAAGATACTTTGTGGTGATTTCATGAATGTTTACTACCCATAAATGAAGTACTCGGATCAGAAACACTTCTCGTAGCAGGATAAGATGTATTGTGGGGTTTTATTGATTGTTTTCCACCCATAAATGAAGTACTCGGATCAGACACTTCTTGTAGTCGGATAAGATGTTTTGTGCTATTTTATTAAATGTTTACCACCCATAAACGAAGTAATCAGTCATGATGTGCTTAGAATGGTATTCTACCTCTACTTGGTGGTTTCTTGAAAGTTTACTACCCATAAATGAAGTACTCTGATCAGAAACACTTCTCGTAGCAGGATAAGATGCTTTGTGGTGTTTTCTTGAATTTGTACCACCCATAAACGAAGTAATCAGTCATGATGTGCTTAGAATGGTATTCTACCTCTTCTTGGTGGTTTCCCGAACGGTTTGCAGTTCTTTTTAATGGTTACCACCCAGAAATGAAGTACACTGATCCGAAACACTTCTTGTAGCAGGATAAGATGTTTTGTTGTGTTTTATTGGATGTTTACCATCCATAAATGATGTAATCCGTCATGAAGTGCTTAGAGTGGTTTTCTACACTTCTTCGTGGTGGTTTCTTGAAAGGTTTGGAGTTCTCTTAAATGTTTACCACCTATAAATGAGGTACTCTGATCAGAATCAATTCTTGTAGGATTATAAGATGCTTTGCGGTGTTTTCTTGAATGTTTACCACCCATAAATGAAGTACTCGGATTAAAACACTTCTCGTAGCAGGATAAGATGTTTGGTGATTTTTTATTGAATGTTTACCGCCCATAAATGAAGTAATCAGACTTGAAACACTAAGAGTGATATTATATGCATCATCGTGTTGGTTTCCTGAAAGGTCGGAGCTTTCTTGAAAGTTTACCACCCATAAATCAAGTACTCGGATCAGAATCACATTTCATAGCAGGATAATGTGCTTTGTGTTGTTTTATTGAATGTTTACCAGCCACAAATGAAGTACTCGGATCAGAAACACTTCTCGTAGTAGGATAAAATGCTCTGTGGTGTTTTCTTGATTGTTTGTCATTCATAAATGAAGTACTCTGACACGAAACGCTGAGAGTGGTATTCTACGCTTCTTCGTGGTGATTTCCTGAAACGTTTGGTGTTCTCTTGAAAGGCTACCATCTATAAATGAAGTAATCATATCAGAAACACTTCTCGTAGCGGGATAAGATTCTTTGTGGTGACTTCTAGAAAGTTTACTACCCATAAATGAAGTACTCGGATCAGAAACACTTCTCGTAGCAGGATAAGATGCTTGGTGGTGTTTTATTGAATGTTTTCCACCCATAAATGAAGTACTCTGATCAGAAACACTTCTCGTAGCCGGATAAGATGCTTTGTGGTGTTTTATTGAGTGTTTACCACCCACAAATGAAGTAATCAGTCATGATGTGCTTAGAATGGTATTCTACACTTCTTCTTGGTGGTTTCCCGAACGGTTTGGAGTTCTCTTTAATGTTTATCACCCATAAATGAAGTACTCTGATCAGAAACACTTCTCGTAGCAGGAAAATATGTTTTGTGGTGTTTTCTTGGATGTTTACCACCCATAAACGAAGTAATCAGTCATGACGTGCTTAGAATGGTATTCTACCTCTTCTTGGTGGTTTCCCGAACGGTTTGCAGTTTGTTTTAATGGTTATCACCCATAAATGAAGTACACTGATCCGAAACACTTATCGTAGCATAATAAGATGTTTTGTTGTGTTTTATTGGATGTTTACCATCCATAAATGATGTAATCCGTCATGAAGTGCTAAGAGTGGTTTTCTACACTTCTTCATGGTGGCTTCTTGAAAGGTTTGGTACTCTCTTAAATGTTTACCATCCATAAATGAGGTACTCTGATCAGAAACAATTCTTGTAGGAGTATAAGATGCTTTGCGGTGTTTTCTTGAATGTTACCACCCATAAATGAAGTACTCGGATTAAAACACTTCTCGTAGCAGTATAAGATGTTTGGTTATTTTTTATTGAATGTTTACCGCCCATAAATGTTGTAATCAGACATGAAACACTAAGAGTGATATTCTATGTTTCTTCGAGTTGGTTTCCTGAAAGGTTCGGAGCTTTCTTGAAAGTTTACCACCCATAAATGAAGTACTCGGATCAGAAACACATTTCATAGCAGGATAAGATGCTTTGTGTTGTTTTATGACTGTTTACCGGCCACAAATGAAGTACTCGGATCAGAAACACTTCTCGTAGTATGATAAAATTCTTTGTGGTGTTTTCTTGATTGTTTGTCATTCAATGAACTACTACGACAGGAAGCGCTGAGAGTGGTATTCTACCCTTCTTCGTGGTGATTTCCTGAAACGTTTGGAGTTCTCTTGAAAGGCTACCACATATAAATGAAGTAATCATATCAGAAACACTTCTCGTAGCGGGATAAGATTTTTTGTGGTGACTTCTTGAAAGTTTACTACTCATAAATGAAGTAATCATATCAGAAACACTTCTCGTAGCGGGATAACATACTTTGTGGTGACTTCTTGAAAGTTTACTACCCATAAATGAAGTACTCGGATCAGAAACACTTGTCGTAGCAGGATAAGATGCTTTGTGGTGTTTTATTGAATGTTTTCCACCCATAAATGAAGTTCTCGGATCAGAAACACTTCTCGTAGCCGGATAAGATGCTTTGTGGTGTTTTATTGAATGTTTACCACCCACAAATGAAGTAATCAGTCATGATGTGCTTAGAATGGTATTCTACACTTCTTCTTGGTGGTTTCCCGAACGGTTTGGAGTTCTCTTTAATGTTTATCACCCATAAATGAAGTACTCTGATCAGAAACACTTCTCGTAGCAGGAAAAGATGTTTTGTGGTGTTTTCTTGAATGTTTACCACCCATAAACGAAGTAATCAGTCATGATGTGCTTAGAATGGTATTCTACCTCTACTTGGTGGTTTCTTGAAAGTTTACTACCCATAAATGAAGTACTCTGATCAGAAACACTTCTCGTAGCAGGATAAGATGCTTTGTGGTGTTTTCTTGAATTTGTACCACCCATAAACGAAGTAATCAGTCATGACGTGCTTAGAATGGTATTCTACCTCTTCTTGGTGGTTTCCCGAACGGTTTGCAATTCTTTTTAATGGTTACCACCCATAAATGAAGTACACTAATCCGAAACACTTATCGTAGCATAATAAGATGTTTTGTTGTGTTTTATTGGATGTTTACCATCCATAAATGATGTAATCCGTCATGAAGTGCTAAGAGTGGTTTTCTACACTTCTTCGTGGTGGCTTCTTGAAAGGTTTGGTACTCTCTTAAATGTTTACCACCCATAAATGAGGTACTCTGATCAGAATCAATTCTTGTAGGAGTATAAGATGCTTTGCGGTGTTTTCTTGAATGTTTACCACCCATTAATGAAGTACTCGGATTAAAACACTTCTCGTAGCACGATAAGATGTTTGGTGATTTTTTATTGAATGTTTACCGCCCATAAATGTAGTAATCAGACTTGAAACACTAAGAGTGATATTATATGCATCATCGTGTTGGTTTCCTGAAAGGTCGGAGCTTTCTTGAAAGTTTACTACCCATAAATGAAGTACTCGGATCAGAATCACATTTCATAGCAGGATAATGTGCTTTGTGTTGTTTTATTGAATGTTTACCATCCACAAATGAAGTACTCGGATCAGAAATACTTCTCGTAGTAGGATAAAATGATTTGTGGTGTTTTCTTGATTGTTTGTCATTCATAAAAGAAGTACTCTGACATGATCCGCTGAGAGAGGTATTCTATGCTTATTCGTGGTGATTTCCTGAAATGTTTGGAGTTCTCTTGAAAGGCTACGACCTATAAATTAAGCAATCATATCAGAAACACTTCTCGTAGCGAGATAAGATACTTTGTGGTGATTTCATGAATGTTTACTACCCATAAATGAAGTACTCGGATCAGAAACACTTCTCGTAGCAGGATAAGATGTATTGTGGGGTTTTATTGATTGTTTTCCACCCATAAATGAAGTACTCGGATCAGACACTTCTTGTAGTCGGATAAGATGTTTTGTGCTATTTTATTGAATGTTTACCACCCATAAATGAAGTAATCAGTCGTGATGTGCTTAGAATGGTATTCCACGCTTCTTCTTGGTGGTTTCCCGAACGGTTTGGAGTTATCTTTAATGTTTATCACCCATAAATGAAGTACTCTGATCAGAAACACTTCTCGTAGCAGGATAAGATGCTTTGTGGTGTTTTCTTGAATGTTTACCACCCATAAACGAAGTAATCAGTCATGATGTGCTTAGAATGGTATTCTACCTCTACTTGGTGGTTTCTTGAAAGTTTACTACCCATAAATGAAGTACTCTGATCAGAAACACTTCTCGTAGCAGGATAAGATGCTTTGTGGTGTTTTCTTGAATTTGTACCACCCATAAACGAAGTAATCAGTCATGATGTGCTTAGAATGGTATTCTAACTCTTCTTGGTGGTTTCCCGAACGGTTTGCAGTTCTTTTTAATGGTTACCACCCAGAAATGAAGTACACTGATCCGAAACACTTCTCGTAGCAGGATAAGATGCTTTGTGGTGTTTTCTTGAATTTGTACCACCCATAAATGAAGTAATCAGACTTGAAACACTAAGAGTGATATTATATGCATCATCGTGTTGGTTTCCTGAAAGGTCGGAGCTTTCTTGAAAGTTTACCACCCATAAATCAAGTACTCGGATCAGAATCACATTTCATAGAAGGATAATGTGCTTTGTGTTGTTTTATTGAATGTTTACCAGCCACAAATGAAGTACTCGGATCAGAAACACTTCTCGTAGTAGGATAAAATGCTCTGTGGTGTTTTCTTGATTGTTTGTCATTCATAAATGAAGTACTCTGACACGAAACGCTGAGAGTGGTATTCTACGCTTCTTCGTGGTGATTTCCTGAAATGTTTGGTGTTCTCTTGAAAGGCTACCATCTATAAATGAAGTAATCATATCAGAAACACTTCTCGTAGCGGGATAAGATTCTTTGTGGTGACTTCTAGAAAGTTTACTACCCATAAATGAAGTACTCGGATCAGAAACACTTCTCGTAGCAGGATAAGATGCTTGGTGGTGTTTTATTGAATGTTTTCCACCCATAAATGAAGTACTCTGATCAGAAACACTTCTCGTAGCCGGATAAGATGCTTTGTGGTGTTTTATTGAGTGTTTACCACCCACAAATGAAGTAATCAGTCATGATGTGCTTAGAATGGTATTCTACACTTCTTCTTGGTGGTTTCCCGAACGGTTTGGAGTTCTCTTTAATGTTTATCACCCATAAATGAAGTACTCTGATCAGAAACACTTCTCGTAGCAGGAAAATATGTTTTGTGGTGTTTTCTTGAATGTTTACCACCCAAAAACGAAGTAATCAGTCATGACGTGCTTAGAATGGTATTCTACCTCTTCTTGGTGGTTTCCCGAACGGTTTGCAGTTCGTTTTAATGGTTATCTCCCATAAATGAAGTACACTGATCCGAAACACTTATCGTAGCATAATAAGATGTTTTGTTGTGTTTTATTGGATGTTTACCATCCATAAATGATGTAATCCGTCATGAAGTGCTAAGAGTGGTTTTCTACACTTCTTCATGGTGGCTTCTTGAAAGGTTTGGTACTCTCTTAAATGTTTACCATCCATAAATGAGGTACTCTGATCAGAAACAATTCTTGTAGGAGTATAAGATGCTTTGCGGTGTTTTCTTGAATGTTACCACCCATAAATGAAGTACTCGGATTAAAACACTTCTCGTAGCAGTATAAGATGTTTGGTTATTTTTTATTGAATGTTTACCGCCCATAAATGTTGTAATCAGACATGAAACACTAAGAGTGATATTCTATGTTTCTTCGAGTTGGTTTCCTGAAAGGTTCGGAGCTTTCTTGAAAGTTTACCACCCATAAATGAAGTACTCGGATCAGAAACACATTTCATAGCAGGATAAGATGCTTTGTGTTGTTTTATGACTGTTTACCGGCCACAAATGAAGTACTCGGATCAGAAACACTTCTCGTAGTATGATAAAATTCTTTGTGGTGTTTTCTTGATTGTTTGTCATTCAATGAACTACTCCGACAGGAAGCGCTGAGAGTGGTATTCTACCCTTCCTCGTGGTGATTTCCTGAAACTTTTGGAGTTCTCTTGAAAGGCTACCACATATAAATGAAGTAATCATATCAGAAACACTTCTCGTAGCGGGATAAGATTTTTTGTGGTGACTTCTTGAAAGTTTACTACTCATAAATGAAGTAATCATATCAGAAACACTTCTCGTAGCGGGATAACATACTTTGTGGTGACTTCTTGAAAGTTTACTACCCATAAATGAAGTACTCGGATCAGAAACACTTGTCGTAGCAGGATAAGATGCTTTGTGGTGTTTTATTGAATGTTTTCCACCCATAAATGAAGTTCTCGGATCAGAAACACTTCTCGTAGCCGGATAAGATGCTTTGTGGTGTTTTATTGAATGTTTACCACCCACAAATGAAGTAATCAGTCATGATGTGCTTAGAATGGTATTCTACACTTCTTCTTGGTGGTTTCCCGAACGGTTTGGAGTTCTCTTTAATGTTTATCACCCATAAATGAAGTACTCTGATCAGAAACACTTCTCGTAGCAGGAAAAGATGTTTTGTGGTGTTTTCTTGAATGTTTACCACCCATAAACGAAGTAATCAGTCATGACGTGCTTAGAATGGTATTCTACCTCTTCTTGGTGGTTTCCCGAACGGTTTGCAATTCTTTTTAATGGTTACCACCCATAAATGAAGTACACTAATCCGAAACACTTATCGTAGCATAATAAGATGTTTTGTTGTGTTTTATTGGATGTTTACCATCCATAAATGATGTAATCCGTCATGAAGTGCTAAGAGTGGTTTTCTACACTTCTTCGTGGTGGCTTCTTGAAAGGTTTGGTACTCTCTTAAATGTTTACCACCCATAAATGAGGTACTCTGATCAGAATCAACTCTTGTAGGAGTATAAGATGCTTTGCGGTGTTTTCTTGAATGTTTACCACCCATTAATGAAGTACTCGGATTAAAACACTTCTCGTAGCACGATAAGATGTTTGGTGATTTTTTATTGAATGTTTACCGCCCATAAATGTAGTAATCAGACTTGAAACACTAAGAGTGATATTATATGCATCATCGTGTTGGTTTCCTGAAAGGTCGGAGCTTTCTTGAAAGTTTACTACCCATAAATGAAGTACTCGGATCAGAATCACATTTCATAGCAGGATAATGTGCTTTGTGTTGTTTTTTTTAATGTTTACCATCCACAAATGAAGTACTCGGATCAGAAATACTTCTCGTAGTAGGATAAAATGATTTGTGGTGTTTTCTTGATTGTTTGTCATTCATAAAAGAAGTACTCTGACATGATCCGCTGAGAGAGGTATTCTATGCTTATTCGTGGTGATTTCCTGAAATGTTTGGAGTTCTCTTGAAAGGCTACGACCTATAAATTAAGCAATCATATCAGAAACACTTCTCGTAGCGAGATAAGATACTTTGTGGTGATTTCATGAATGTTTACTACCCATAAATGAAGTACTCGGATCAGAAACACTTCTCGTAGCAGGATAAGATGTATTGTGGGGTTTTATTGATTGTTTTCCACCCATAAATGAAGTACTCGGATCAGACACTTCTTGTAGTCGGATAAGATGTTTTGTGCTATTTTATTGAATGTTTACCACCCATAAATGAAGTAATCAGTCGTGATGTGCTTAGAATGGTATTCCACGCTTCTTCTTGGTGGTTTCCCGAACGGTTTGGAGTTATCTTTAATGTTTATCACCCATAAATGAAGTACTCTGATCAGAAACACTTCTCGTAGCAGGATAAGATGCTTTGTGGTGTTTTCTTGAATGTTTACCACCCATAAACGAAGTAATCAGTCATGATGTGCTTAGAATGGTATTCTACCTCTACTTGGTGGTTTCTTGAAAGTTTACTACCCATAAATGAAGTACTCTGATCAGAAACACTTCTCGTAGCAGGATAAGATGCTTTGTGGTGTTTTCTTGAATTTGTACCACCCATAAACGAAGTAATCAGTCATGATGTGCTTAGAATGGTATTCTAACTCTTCTTGGTGGTTTCCCGAACGGTTTGCAGTTCTTTTTAATGGTTACCACCCAGAAATGAAGTACACTGATCCGAAACACTTCTTGTAGCAGGATAAGATGTTTTGTTGTGTTTTATTGGATGTTTACCATCCATAAATGATGTAATCCGTCATGAAGTGCTTAGAGTGGTTTTCTACACTTCTTCGTGGTGGTTTCTTGAAAGGTTTGGAGTTCTCTTAAATGTTTACCACCTATAAATGAGGTACTCTGATCAGAATCAATTCTTGTAGGATTATAAGATGCTTTGCGGTGTTTTCTTGAATGTTTACCACCCATAAATGAAGTACTCGGATTAAAACACTTCTCGTAGCAGGATAAGATGTTTGGTGATTTTTTATTGAATGTTTACCGCCCATAAATGAAGTAATCAGACTTGAAACACTAAGAGTGATATTATATGCATCATCGTGTTGGTTTCCTGAAAGGTCGGAGCTTTCTTGAAAGTTTACCACCCATAAATCAAGTACTCGGATCAGAATCACATTTCATAGCAGGATAATGTGCTTTGTGTTGTTTTATTGAATGTTTACCAGCCACAAATGAAGTACTCGGATCAGAAACACTTCTCGTAGTAGGATAAAATGCTCTGTGGTGTTTTCTTGATTGTTTGTCATTCATAAATGAAGTACTCTGACACGAAACGCTGAGAGTGGTATTCTACGCTTCTTCGTGGTGATTTCCTGAAACGTTTGGTGTTCTCTTGAAAGGCTACCATCTATAAATGAAGTAATCATATCAGAAACACTTCTCGTAGCGGGATAAGATTCTTTGTGGTGACTTCTAGAAAGTTTACTACCCATAAATGAAGTACTCGGATCAGAAACACTTCTCGTAGCAGGATAAGATGCTTGGTGGTGTTTTATTGAATGTTTTCCACCCATAAATGAAGTACTCTGATCAGAAACACTTCTCGTAGCCGGATAAGATGCTTTGTGGTGTTTTATTGAGTGTTTACCACCCACAAATGAAGTAATCAGTCATGATGTGCTTAGAATGGTATTCTACACTTCTTCTTGGTGGTTTCCCGAACGGTTTGGAGTTCTCTTTAATGTTTATCACCCATAAATGAAGTACTCTGATCAGAAACACTTCTCGTAGCAGGAAAATATGTTTTGTGGTGTTTTCTTGAATGTTTACCACCCATAAACGAAGTAATCAGTCATGACGTGCTTAGAATGGTATTCTACCTCTTCTTGGTGGTTTCCCGAACGGTTTGCAGTTCGTTTTAATGGTTATCACCCATAAATGAAGTACACTGATCCGAAACACTTATCGTAGCATAATAAGATGTTTTGTTGTGTTTTATTGGATGTTTACCATCCATAAATGATGTAATCCGTCATGAAGTGCTAAGAGTTGTTTTCTACACTTCTTCATGGTGGCTTCTTGAAAGGTTTGGTACTCTCTTAAATGTTTACCATCCATAAATGAGGTACTCTGATCAGAAACAATTCTTGTAGGAGTATAAGATGCTTTGCGGTGTTTTCTTGAATGTTACCACCCATAAATGAAGTACTCGGATTAAAACACTTCTCGTAGCAGTATAAGATGTTTGGTTATTTTTTATTGAATGTTTACCGCCCATAAATGTTGTAATCAGACATGAAACACTAAGAGTGATATTCTATGTTTCTTCGAGTTGGTTTCCTGAAAGGTTCGGAGCTTTCTTGAAAGTTTACCACCCATAAATGAAGTACTCGGATCAGAAACACATTTCATAGCAGGATAAGATGCTTTGTGTTGTTTTATGTCTGTTTACCGGCCACAAATGAAGTACTCGGATCAGAAACACTTCTCGTAGTATGATAAAATTCTTTGTGGTGTTTTCTTGATTGTTTGTCATTCAATGAACTACTCCGACAGGAAGCGCTGAGAGTGGTATTCTACCCTTCCTTGTGGTGATTTCCTGAAACGTTTGGAGTTCTCTTGAAAGGCTACCACATATAAATGAAGTAATCATATCAGAAACACTTCTCGTAGCGGGATAAGATTCTTTGTGGTGACTTCTAGAAAGTTTACTACCCATAAATGAAGTACTCGGATCAGAAACACTTCTCGTAGCGGGATAAGATACTTTGTGGTGACTTCTTGAAAGTTTACTACCAATAAATGAAGTACTCGGATCAGAAACACTTCGCGTAGCAGGATAAGATGTTTTGTGGTGTTTTATTGAATGTTTTCCACCCATAAATTAAGTACTCGGATCAGAAACACTTCTCGTAGCCGGATAAGATGCTTTGTTGTGTTTTATTGAATGTTTACCTCCTATAAATTAAGTAATCAGTCATGATATGCTTAGAGTGGTATCTACACCTTTTCGTGGTGGTTTCCTGAAAACTTTGGAGTTCTCTTTAATGTTTATCACCCACAAATGAAGTACTCTGATCAGAAACACTTCTCGTAGCAGGATAAGATGCTTTGTGGTGTTTTCTTGAATGTTCACCGCCCATAAACGAAGTAATCAGTCATGATGTGCTTAGAATGGTATTCTACACCACTTCTTTGTGGTTTCCCGAACGGTTTGCAGTTCTTTTTAATGGTTAGCACCCATAAATGAAGTACTCTGATCCGAAACACTTCTCTTAGCAGGATAAGATGTTTTGTTGTGTTTTATTGGATTTTTACCATCCATAAATGATGCAATCCGTCATGAAGTGCTTAAAGTGGTTTTCTACACTTCTTCGTGGTGGCTTCTTGAAAGGTTTGGTACTCTCTTAAGTGGTTACCACCCATAAATGAGGTACTCTGATCAGAATCAATTCTTGTAGGAGTATAAGATGCTTTGCGGTGTTTTCTTGAATGTTACCACCCATAAATGAAGTACTCGGATTAAAACACTTCTAGTCGCAGGATAAGATATTTGGTGATGTTTTATTGAATGTTTACCGTCCATAAATATAGTAATCAGACTTGAAACACTAAGCGTGATATTATATGCATCGTCGTGTTGGTTTCCTGAAAGGTGGGAGCTTTCTTGAAAGTTTACCACCCATAAATGAAGTACTCGCATCAGAATCACATTTCATAGCAGGACAATGTGCTTTGTGTTGTTTTATTGAATGTTTACCAGCCACAAATGAAGTACTCGGATCAGAAACACTTCTCGTAGTAGGATAAAATGCTTTGTGGTGTTTTCTTGATTGTTTGTCATTCATAAATGAAGTACTCTGACACGAAGCGTTGAGTGTTATTCTACGCTTCTTCGTGGTGATTTCCTGAAACGTTTGGAGTTCTCTTGAAAGGCTACCATCTATAAATGAAGTAATCATATCAGAAACACTTCTCGTAGCGGGATAAGATACTTTGTGGTGACTTCTTGAAAGTTTACTACCCATAAATGAAGTACTCGGATTAGAAACACTTCTCGTAGCAGGATAAGATGTATTGTGGGGTTTTATTGAATGTTTTCCACCCATAAATGAAGTACTCGGATCAGAAACACTTCTCGTAGCGGATAAGATGCTTTGTGGTGTTTTATTGAATGTTTACGTCCCATAAATTAAGTAATATGTCATGATGTGCTTAGAGTGGTATCTACACCTCTTCGTGGTGGTTTCTTGAAAGCTTTGGAGTTCTCTTTAATGTTTATCACCCATAAATGAAGTACTCTGATCAGAAACACTTCTCGTAGCAGGATAAGATGCTTTGTGGTGTTTTCTTGAATGTTTATCACCCATAAACAAAGTAATCAGTCATGATGTGCTTAGAATGGTATTCTACCTCTTCTTGGTGGTTTCCCGAACGGTTTGCAGTTCTTTTTAATGGTTACCACCCATAAATGAAGTACATTGATCCGAAACACTTCTTATAGCAGGATAAGATGTTTTGTTGTGTTTTATTGGAGAGGTACAAGTGTTAGAAATGCATTCAACCCGCTAGCACCAAAAGTGTGTGGAATTGAAAGAACTTTCAACTTGCAAGGCGAAGTTGTGCAACGAACAGTAAAGCCATCTACTTTTTTCTTAAATGTTTGCCTCAAATAATGTAAATTACTAACTCAATTGTATTATCAGGTGCTTCGTAACCTCACTCTAGCTAGGGAAGCTATTGGTGTTATTGCACATAATGCCAATAATATCTTCAAAACATTCGCGAGAAAAGTTCTTCGAACTTGTCGCGGAAACATTGAAGACGTTAACCAAGGAGTCGTCTTCTGCAATTTGATGTTGGAGCATGGCTTATGAGATGAGGATTTGGAACCATCGATAGCGGAGGGTTTGCGTGTCCAACCAGAGCATTACGACTGGTTGGGTCAATTGGTTGGTGGCGAGCACGCGAGTCAAATGACCGAGGCACCACTATTTCACCCTCAATACTCACACCTATCGCAGGGCGGCGTATGGGAAACATTCTAAGGATCTGGAGCCCTCCATACTCACATTGATGGTATGGGAAACATACCGTCGATGAGGAGGTAGAGCGCGCGGCCGAATATGTGTTTGGATCTTCAAGCCAGCCTAGCAATCGTGATGATGAGGACGACGACATTATTCCATTACGACGCACTACTATGACGGCTCGAGCACCTTCTGCTTATGATACACGTGGTCGTGGTAGGGGTCGTACTCGTTGCAGTAGGGGGTGATTTTCAGTAATTTAGGAACTTGTTTAGTATGTAGTTGAATATGTATGTTTTATTTTGAGACTAGTGCAAAACTTGTTGAGTTTGAGAATTTTATGAACTTTAATTAGTTTGATGTTTGTTTGATGTTATTTCATGTTGTTTGTGCATATGTTACTAATTTATGTTAGTTTGAGAATGTATTGTGACAAAAAGTTATTTGAGAATGTATAAATGACAAATAGAAAGGCACATATAACAACATTCTTTGTAAGTCTGCCTAATTAGGATTGTAACTATTACTTGCGCCCCTAGAGGTTAGTGACACTGCCATGTGAGCCTCCCTGGCACATTTTAGGGGCACAACTATTACTTGCGTCCTTGTTCAATTTGCAAACAAATTGCTCTCTGGATGGCTCTGCTTCTCAGTGAACCTTAGGGGCGCAAGTTTTACTTGCGTTAATACTTGCGCCCCTAAATTATTTCAAAAAAATGGTCAGCAGAGGGGGTTTGAACCCATGCCCTCACTCAAACCCAGTGCCTCTAACCAAACCCCACTACCACTAGACCATTTGTACTTCTCGGAAAGTTTAGGAGATGTTTAATATTAGTAGGTTCTATGCTTATGAACTTCTATTATTATTATTAATTTTGAAATAATAATTAAATTATATGTTTAATGTTTATAGTAATATATTTATTATTAAAAATGATTATTATTTAAAGTAATATATTTATAGTAAATAATATGTTTAATATTTATTGTAATTTATATATTACTTCTATTATTTAATATATATAATGCTATAAATACTATTATTACTTCTATTAATTTGTATATAAATAAATACAAATAATTTATATATTAATACTATTTATTAATAAATCTCAAAATGTATATTAATACTATGAAATCAGCAAAAAATCACTTAGCATCACTTAAGGACGCAAGTAATAGTTGCGCTCCTAAATTATTTCAAAAAAAAATGGTCAGTAGGGGGGTTTGAACCCATGCCCTCACTCAAACCCAGCGCCTCTAACCAAACCCCCATGCCACTAGACAATTTGTACTTCTCGAAAAGTTTAGGAGATGTTTAATATTAATAGGTTGTAAACTTATGAATTTCTATAATAAAAACTACTTTAATACTATAAATATATTATTAATTTTGAAATAATATTTAAAGTATATGTTTAATATTTATAGTAATATATTCTAAATATACATTTATTAATAATATGTTTTATATTAACTTTATTATTAATTTGTAGTAATATATTATTAATAATATATTACTATAATCATTACTTCTATTAATATTATTTATATATATTTAATGCTATTAATACTATTAATACTATTTATATATATTAATATATTAATGTTATTAATTTGTATATTAATAAATACAAATATTCAATATATTAATACTATTTATTAATAAATATTAAAATGTATATTAATACTATGAACTCAGCAAAAAAGTTCTCAGCAGCACTTAGGGGCGCAACTATTACTTGCGCCCCTAAGTGTAGGACCCATATCTGAAAAAGTTATGCAGAATGCATTGAATTCAGGGAAAAAAAAGAATCTTTTCAGGGAAACAACTAATAGTTGCGCCCTTGACCCTTTGTGCGATTTTATGGTCCCATTGGCCATATATGTTGAACTTTTTGGGTCTTTGACCCTCTATGAAATTTTTTCCTCTGCTACTGGTCCTTCACTCTAGCCTCTTCTCCATTTGCTTTCTACTGGAGGCCTCCTTTAGTTCTTAATTAGCTGCTACCATCTTCATGGGCTCTCTGTGACTCAAAATCTCCTTAATTGTTTTATCCTCGAAGCCCATTAGCCCATCACGGCCCGTACCGTTCTCCTTCTCAATTTTGAGCTTATTAAAGTTTTCCCGCTTCAAACTCTCCACCGATAACTTGTACCTAACCTACTTCTTGTCGCATTGCCCCCTCTAATTAATTTGTGCCCTCACGAATGAACTCAGGACCTTTGAGAGAAAGCCTCATAATCTTCTCAAGTGACATCCTCAGAAGCTTGGTTGCACCATTGAACTAGTAATTGTGCTTGAGGTGCATTTATTTTGGGAATGATGCGACAACCAATTATTAGAAGTGGTTTAGGAACCTCAGAAGCTATGGGTCCCTACAATGTCCTAAATGGTGAAGGTAATTGAGAATTTACTATTTTTGCCTTTAATTGAGAGACATGAAATATCAGATGAATTTGGGAACCAACTGGTAAATTGAGCTTATAAGCAACTTGTTCCGCCCTTTGCAATACCTCAAAATGACCATAAAATTTAGGACTCAATTTTTTATTTCTCACTCCTCCAATAGTAATTTGCCTATATGATTGTATTTTAAGGTAAACCTAGTTGCCAGCAGAAAAAGATCTCTCGATTCTATGTTTGTCTTCATTTCTTTTCATTCTCTCATTTGCTTTTTTCGAGGTTCTCTTTTAATTGGAGTGAGCTATGGTATTCCGCGAAGTACAAAATCCCTTGTGCTTCGCATGTATATCTCGAATTTCAAAGCCCATATGATCGATCCAAACCGTTGAACATGATCTCTATATTGACTCTTTGAAACCAAATTTTACATTTTTTTATTTTCTTTTGCTATTTTTAAGAGAGATGAAAAATCACTCATAACAGATGACCCATAAATCGTTAAATCAACAACTTTTCTATCTTTGTAAAAAATAGTAAAAATAATTCTAAAAAATGTAAAATTCGATTTCCAAGGAGATTTCAACATGAAGATCATGTTCAATGATTTGGATCGCTCGTTCGGACTTTAAAATTTGAAATATAGATGAGAATCACAAGAGGTTTTGTACTTCGCAGAACATCATAGCCCAACTATATATATAGGGATAAATTACCGTGCTACGCGAAGTAAAATGAGTATTTTACTTCGGCATAAAATGAGTGTTTTACTTTTAAATATTTTTTAAAAGTAGATTTTTTTTTAATATGAGTGTTTTACTTCGGCAAAAATGAGTGTTTTACTTATATATATATATATAATCTTGTTACAATGATATGCATAGTTAATGAGCATCGTGCTATGTGTTTTTCTTTGTTGGATTAAATGTTGTGATTTTTAGTGCTTTGTAGCTATTTTTTTAATTGTTTTTTTTAAAACATCCCAAAAGAGATCATTTTTAATATTAAAGAAAGCTACTTTTAAAAAATATTTAAAAATAGCTAGAAAGTTTTAAAAATTATGAAATTTCATTTCCTATTAGACTTCAATATGAAGCATTTGATTTCCTACTATATATATAAGAATCCGGCTACGGTGATATGCATAGCTAGTGAACATTCGTGCTATGCATTTTTCTTCGTTGGATTGCTTTGATTAACTCCAATTTAAGTAGCCTAGTATATATATACATACATATATATATATATATATATATATATAGAGAGAGAGAGAGAGAGAGAGAGATTGAGAGAGATAAAGGCTAGGGTGCTCCATGAAGCACCAAATCGCTCGTACTCCACATCTGTTATATCTAATTTTAAAAATCCAACGACCGATCCGAACCGTTGAACATGATCTACATATTGAAATCTACTTGGAGATTGAATTTCAGTTTTTTTTTTTTTTGGCTATTTTTTTAAAGAGGTAGAAAAGTTGCTAATCAAACGGTTTTTGGACCAACAAAAGTTGCAATTTTCCTACCTCTCTAAAAAATAGCAAAAATTTTCAAAAAAAATGTAAAATTTAATCTCCAATTAGATTTCAATATGTAGATCATGTTCAACGGTTCGGATCGATCGTTGGAATTTTTAAATTGGAGATACGATGTGGAGCATTAGGAGTTTGGTGCTCCATGAAGCACCCTAGCCTTTCTCTCTCCTAAAAAACAGCCTGTGCTCCACATCAGTTATTTCTAATTTGGAAACTCCAATGACCGATCTGAACAGTTGAAAATGATCTACATATTGAAATCTACTTAGAGATTGAATTTTAAATTTTTTGAATTATTTTGCTATTTTTTAAGGAGGTAGAATAGTTGCAGATCAAATGGTTTTTGGACCAACAAAAGTTGTGATTTTCCTACCTCTCTAAAAAATAGCAAAAAATTCAAAAAGAATGTAAAATTCATTATCCGAGTAGATTTCAATATGTAGATCATTTTCAACAGTTCAGATCGATCATTGGAGTTTTCAAATTGAATATACGATATGGAGCATGAGCGGTTTGGTGCTCCATGAAGCACCATCGCCTATATATATATATATATATATTTAAATAAAATTCGAGCTCATGATCTCTTAGCCATTGGACTAAGGACCAATTCTCAAACATATTTGTTCAGAAGAAACTGAAACCTGCAAATTGAACAAAATATAAATCGAATCAAAGATGAAAAAATATGCTAAGGGTGAAGATTTTCCAAACGAGATTACAAACAAGCCCGTAATTATTAAAAGGTGTGGGGTGAAAACTGGCGGGATTGATAAGTGTATTCATATATATATAATCTAACATTTATCTCGTGAAATTGTTCAAAATTCATAGGATTTAATTTTATTTGCATTGTTTTGTATGAGTCTGAGATACTTTTCTACTTCTGTGCAATTTACGTGCAATAATCAAGGATAAAAATGTCAAAGGTATTGTGTCAAATCTTTAGAGCTTGTTCTTAGCTTTGCAACACACTTTGAATCATCAAAATTGAATTTCGGATGAAGGAGATATGACAAAAATACGAATCGTTGTGCAGCAGAAAAACTAGGTTGCATGCGCAAGAACATGCATTGCGGGCGCAAACACATCTCTTATGGGCGCATATTCGCTCTCCCTTGTGTAGTTTGGTACTTAGACGGAATTCTTTACACATAACTCACACCCTTTGGCACATATAAGAATTTTGTATTGCAGAAAGATTTAAAATACTGCATAAATGCCCAGAACCAATTATGCTTCATTTTTAGATAGATTTTAGGTAGGGAAACTGAGATAGAAAGAGAGAGAGGCTTGGAGATTTCCTCGAAGCTCGAGATGAGGACTTGGAGAAGAGATTTGTCTCGATCTTTGGTTTATTCCTCCTCTCTTCTTCCTCATGATTTCTATTGTTGTATTTACTTTTCTTTACTCTATTTTCTGTCATGAATGAGTTATTTCTAGGTTTGAATCTGTAGACTCGAAACTTTGTTATCTTTCTTACTCGGATTTATTCTTATTTGCTTGATGATTGATTGTTGTGATTTATTTCTGAGAATTAACTTGCAAATTTATGGTTTTAGAATTTTAATTGAAAGATTGTATTGTGTAACCTATAGAACCAGAAATATACTAAGTTTTAAGCCAAGTATCGAAAGATGAAGCGACGACTTGGGGGTTAGATCAATCTAATGTCTTATTATCATATTAAGAACCGAAATGAGATGTATGTATAATGAATGTTGAATAGATTAATCTGTGCTTAGTGAATTCATGTCATACCAATTAGATACCGAAATGGTGATATTGAATATGATTTGATTATGGTATTAAAATCAAGCAATTGAACTTAATGCCAATCTTTATTTCTTACATCCAAATCGAGAATCAACAATTGAGCCATGTACACCGAATAGATAAATAATTGAGTGGACAGTTGAAATATGATAACCTAGATTTTTAATCAACTCAATTTCTATTAATTGAGTATTCTTTTAGTTTTAATTTAGATATTTCAGAATTAAACTCAACCCAACCTTGAACTGCTTAGACTAGTAAACGATTTAGAAATCACTAAATCGAATTGTCCATGTGAATTCGACAGCTCAATTACTATCCGATTAGGTCATGCGCTTGTGACCAAATTAAATATAGTTTAGAATATTTTATTAGCACGATAAAAAAAACACATCAGTGATCAAAAGTTAACATATTCACTACACTAACTGGCGATTTTACTAATTAACAATTGTAGCAAAAATGAAAGTAGCTACATCAAATATAATTTTTTGCTACATTCCAATTATGTACTAGTCGAGTGAGTTTTTTTTTTTTGTCTCATTGATTAACTCTTGAAATTTCATTTCTTTCTTAATTTTACCTTTTTTTTATCGTACTTGACTTCTGTCAATAAAAGAAAATAACATCTCTAATATTGAAGGGTATAATAATAATAAAAAATAAAATTTATGAGAAGCTAAATGTCTAATTATATAATTAAAGGGAATAGAAAAAAGAAGATTATATTTTGATGAGAATATTAGGTATCGTCATGTTCTGATGGGATATTGATTATCTTAGAAGTTTTGACGAGTATATATCAGAAATTTAACCCTTAAGTTTTATGATGCAGTCATGCAGCCTTGAAATAGTATTTACGTCCGAAAAAATAGTATTAGACCTTGTGAATTTATATCTTTTACACTCAAATTGACAATTGATATGTTTAAATACCCAAATTTAGAGAAATCAATCAGGACTTGAGATCACCTCCGACCCTAAATAAGGTCGATTGACCCGCCAACTTTATATCCGATCATCTCATTAAATCGAGAGGATTGGATTTTTTTTTTAAAAAAGATGACTATATATAGTAAAAACCAAGCGAGTTAGGAACCTTACCTGCTGCACGCAGGTTTTTGTGCTCATACTGCACGTCGTTAAATTGAACTGTCGGATTAAAAGATCAACCCTCGATTATTTTTAGTATGATTTCGAAAAAATCGTTGATTTGTAATCCGACGGTACATATTAACCTGCTTTCGTTTCGAGCTAGTTAACCATGATAAACCAGTAAAGCGAACCGGGTGTAGATTAGCCGTGAACGGCTCCCAATCTCAGGATCGCTCTCCGTTTATCGCAGGCATCCCTCAGCCGAGCTTATCAGATGGGAACTGTTTCTCTACCAAAGAGGTTCCTAGCCTCAAGTCCCTTGGAGGAAGAAGATTTGGCTTATGCTGATGATCCAGAGATGGCCGCCTGGTATCTACATGTTTCTTCGTCAATTGCCTCCTCTACTGGCGATATTTCGTTATTAAAACCACAGCCGTGATCGATCTAGGTCTTGTACCAGCTTTGTCACAATAGCATTAACATGATCCCCAATTGGTATTTCCTAGGTCCTGTGTTGTGCCAGTAACAGATGGGATCACACATCTCTTTTTTCTGAGGATCTCCTCCCAGAAGCAAAGGTTTATTGGGGATGAACAACATCTTTGGTTCATATTGCTTTTTTTTACTTTTACTTTCTTCTTCCAATTCTTATGGACTTTCCTACAGTTCTCTTAATTTAATTAGTTTCTTTTTTATTTGAAGGACTTCCATATAAGTAAAATATTCTTCTCTTAACTTGAAATGGACTTTATCGCAGCTGCCTTATTTGTTTTTTTTAGATTGAAATTAACTTTCACCATTTTATTTCTCCTTTCATCTGAGTTCAATGAAGTACTAACCTGTGACAATTATAAGGCAGGTTTGATTTAAAGAGGCTTTGATTTAAAGATACCTTCTTTTGAAAATTTGCAGGTTGAGGAAGGAGCACCAAGGTTTCCTTGTCGATCAAGGCTTTGTTGCCATTGAAAATAACAAGCATGTATATAAGAGAAGGTGTTCGAGATCACTGATGGAAGTGTTCTCAATCCGGTTCATTGATTCTAGTCCAGAGCATCTTGACCAGGTCTATGGCACCATCAAAGTAGGGGTGTTCTGCAGGACATGTACTATTTTTAAACGCCAGATTGGAAATGAACAGTGTCGTCCCTTTTTCGGTGAAATGAGAGCATATGCCCCCACGCTAATTCTCTTCTATCTTAATCTATGTTTATTTGTATAACATGTGCTCACAAGTGTGCTTGGTAGTGGTTGAAGCCATATTCTTACATTCTTTTTTAATCTAACAGGGCTATGCTAGACTGAGTGGTGGAGATGGACCAATAGATGATGATGATGGAATTTTTATCTTCCTGTGCTGTACAAAAAGAACGATACAAGTCATCTCTTCCACCCAAATAACAACCATCTGTTTTTGCCATGTGGTATTTTTAAAAGAGAGTACTGTGACATGATGGAATTGGCCTCTGAAAGCGAGAGGTCTGGGATAGAAGGTGAATGTCTGTGCAACAACATGGGTATTGACAAGAGTTGCTTTGATCAGTTAGTTTGTAAAAGGGTACCAAGCTTGTGTGGGCCTCTAGAGGTGTGCTATGCAGTTTATAAAGATAGCGCGGAGGCATTTCTCTTTCTTAAACTCGTTGAATTCAAAGGGGAAGGGGAAGGTGAAGGTGGAAATACTTCAGTAGAAGTGTATGGAGAAGTTCATGCCTCAAATACGATGCTTTCTGATCCACGGGCTAAGAGTGTGTTGTTTAACAGGAAAAATGACGAAGGTCTTGTTGTGATGATTGGGGACTATGTCCCTTTAAGGAAGCCTGTTGTAGTAGTGCCTTTTAGCAGTGAACTTATAGTTCAAGTTAACTTGATGTTCCGTTGTATTGTTTCTGGAGATGTGGTAATCGGTACTGCTACTACAAAGTTTCCTGCTCGTTGCTACACATTCTGTCGGTAATGAGATTGCAGATGAGTTCATTGTTGCAGGAACCGATGGTAATTATAAACTTCAAGTGAAAGTAACTTGGTCACCCTTTTGGGCATTCAGTGATTATGATGAGGTTTGTCTTGATGAAGAATAGTGATGTTCACAAATCTATTTGCTTTTATATATCAGTGTCCGATTTCAGATATTAGGCATAATTAACAATATGATTGTTTTTATTTTGTGTTTTTTTTTGTACCCCATCTTCAATTTCCTTCAAATTGCAAACTTAGGGTGTTTGTCCATCTTTATCTGAAAGTTTTTGTGCTTAGATGTTGTGAGGAACTCTCAAATGTGAATCAGATGTGAAACTCTTATACTATCAAATATGATCTCTTATATAGGATCAAAGTTGGCAGTTAATAATCTTAGTTTCTTGATATTTTATATCTGATCTATAATCTAATGATTTTTTTACTCATTGATTAGGTAAATGAAATAATTATTCTCTAACTTTAGATTTTTTTTTTTGTAATTTTGGATTCTAATTATTGATCTAAATAAATTCAAATATTCTGTCGTATATTTTCAGATTCGTTAGATATGTTTGCTAATAAAAAGAATTTGATGAAAAAAATGCTCGCCATCAAACTTTTACGATACTTATGACCTTTTGAACCCATCACCAATCGCTCGGCAACAAAACACAGTTGATATCAATACTTCATTTTGCTATTTAATTTGCACTGTACATGTGTCTAGGTTATCGGACACGCGACACGTCATTAATTTCACGTCATTAATTACAGTATAAATCATTAATAACATTAATTTCACGCAATTAATGTTCACATCTTTCTCATTTCGTATAAATCATCATGCTTTCAAAATACTAAGAAAATGTTTGATATTTATTATTATATCTCTAATTTCAGTGAAACAATATTATTTAACAAAAAGATTGAAGTTAGTATAATTGTACTGTTTATTTTTCTAAAGAAAATATTTCTTCTTGAAAAAACAAGAAGCAGCGATATGCCGCGATACAATTTCTAGTTTGTAATAATGCTAATAAGCGACAATGGCTAGTTGGATCAATGCCAAAAACTTAAAAAAAAAAAAACTAATTGAACTAACAAAATAACAATTTGCAATTTGAACAATTAAATAAAAGTACAAAAAGTTGGTTAAATGAAGCGCATTAACTTTGGAAGTAAAATTAAAACATTTATTATTAGCTTTTAATGCATCGCTCAAAATCATAAGACGGTTTTTTTTTTATGAACACAAAATCTTAGATGCGCTATGTAGCAACATTCTTGACGCATGTACGAGCAAAACCGCATTTTATTCATGCATAGGCAAAATCGCATGCATGAACAAAAATGCAATTTCTAAAAATCTAGGTAATATTAAACTTCAAAGACAAGGGGATAGAACAAGGGTACAATATATCAGATTTGTCGTTCTATTCAAGCCAGACAGGTTTGCGAGCCATAGACCGTCATTTTCATAAAATACCGTTTTCAAGCAACTTGTAATTCCGAAGTCTGAATAGGTCCCTGTTCAGCTACGAATAATCACTTAATCTGAGAAAAGTGTATGTTTTGGCGATGCATTAAAATTTATGCCTAAAATTTCGACGGCATTTGATAATTTGCTCCGCCAAAAGTGTTGCTAATTCATCACCTGCATATAATATATTTCTTTAAGTACCAAAAGAACACATCTCGGTATCATTCTTAAAAAATTATCAGGATTAAATTCATATATAATTGGACTGAATGGCCCGAGAGACATAAAAGGGTTTTTATCTAACAATCAGATAACAACAGTTTAAAGGTCCATAAATTCATGTTGACCCCTAATTAATCATCAAAGTAGCACCCAAACATAAAAGGTCATTTACAACAAAATAGGAGATATTGTGCTCTTGTCCAAAGATCATAACAAACAAGACGAGTTTAAAAAGAGTCATTTCAACAAAAACCTTCTAAAACACACAAAAAAAAGATTTTACAAATCACAAAATTAACGCCTTTTCTTTCCCCCTTTTTTCTTTCTGTTGTTTGCCTTCTGTTTTTTCATATTATGCTTGCTAGAAGATTCCACACTGGTTTTGGCAGCAACGTTTTCTTCAACCAACTTGCCTTTGTCAGGTCTGTTTTCTGAAGCCTCTTTGTCATCCGACTTGCTAGCAGCTTTGTCATCAGACTCGCTAGCCTCTTTGTCATCAGACTTGCTTTCAATAGAAGTCAGTAGTGTATCGATCATCAGCTTCAATTTTATTTCCCCATGTGGCCAAAAGGAATATAGATCCTCCAAAGTATGGGCATCACCTCTGTAATGTGCAGATTAAGAACACAAACAAAGGTATATATTGTTAAATAAACACAGAACAAGCACACATTCATGATCAGATTTTATAGACTATCACTGCTGTGGCAAGATCTGAATCCGCCAAACACTTTAGTATATGCATAGATAACTGGGATCAATTGCACGAGGAAAATTGATATCAGAGCCAATTAGAGAAAACATACCTTGCAAGTAGGTTTGAAAAAGAACTGTACGCGGTTTTCATTTCTTCAATTATATGCCCATCAAAATTTATCAAAGATTTTTTTTCACGTAACAATGAAAGGGCAGCAAAGAGAAGATTGTGAATGTTGATCAAATCCTCCTATGACCAAAAAAAAATAGTTATTAAAATTGTGCTCCAACACTTGTTAATAAAAGAAACAAAAAGTGCTTTGTGTTCTGTACCTTCTGATAAGTTCCCTGTTGAAATGCATCAAGCTCATTCCAGAAAAATTCCTGAGTATCCTCTGGTGGCTTTAGTTTAACCTCATTCTTCGCTACAACCGTCTGAACAACATTGTCTCTTTGTTCAAGTGCCGAGTTTTTTAGATTTATCTCCAAGGTCTCTTTACTCATTTTTTTGGAGATAAGTGTGTCTATGATCATCTTTAATTTTGCCTCACCATCTTGCCAATAAGAATAAAGAGCTTCCAGGCATGCATTTCCATTAGCTCTGACAATCAAAGATGAAGACAGTTAAGTAAATTTGAATTGGATATCTCTCACCCCTAATATCAGAGCATTATCCCGTAGCTAAGAAACAAGGATAATTTCACTCAGACATCCAAAGGGCTAGTTTCAAATTAGAACAGAAGACAGATATAATTTGCAAGTAGACCACACCAAAATTCTGGAAATTTATATTTTATTTGCCAAAATGAATCACGTTTATTGGATACTCCTCTTACGAAGTTTAAAGACTTACAGTGGGAGCATTGATGCATCAGGTTTATTGGATACTCTTCTTACGAAGTTTAAAGACTTACAGTGAGAACATTGATGCACTATTACTATCACTTCTCAGTTTCTAATTGCCTCAAAAAAAAGGACTTTCCAATTTCTACACCCCTGTTTTATAATTTTTGGGACTGGTGAACACAAGTTCACAACAATATTGGGTCAAAAAAGTGAATTCACAGAATGAAAATATTGTAAGACATGGTAATTAGCATCCTTACGGTAAAGTAATGTACCCAAAATTGTCAAAGACACTGCAAGTATCTTCAAAAAGTTGGTCATAGAAACTCTTAGGAGGTTCATTTTGAAGAAGCCACGAGAGAAGAACACCAAGAATATTTACAGTATCTGCAATATCTCTCTACAAAATAGACAACAAAGGTACATACTGTTAGCCTCAGCGTAGGTAGAAGTATGATCCTCAAATTCGGTGTGCCTCAAATCATGATAGGTACAGCAATCATTTTGTCACAACAGAGGCACAGACCTAAACCATAACATAGAGAGATGGAGCATGCACTTATGTGGTACTACTATAGTTGACAGTAAGCTTTTTTGACTTGTTGTAATCAGTAATAGGACAATATCCATAATTTCTGTTTTACCTTTTCACATCGCCGAAATGCTTCAAGCATTTTCACAAGACTCTCATCCATGTCACCCTGGCCACTCTTTGTAGCTTGAGTTACTTCTTCTGCCACAGTGATAGATGGAATATCAGTACTATTCACCATCGAAGGTGTAACATCAGGGCCAGTACTTCTTGGAAAGAGAACCGACATGATGTGGTCTTTGTCTCTCATCTGGTCGCAGCAGAAGAAAAAGAAATTGGATGGAGGAAACACAATGTTATCCTCATTTTGGCTGATAACGACCAAAGGATCTCCAACAGAGCCAAAAGCATCCACAAATGCAACGAGACTCGTATGCCTATCCCGGCTATTCCTGGATTGATGGAGCTTGCTAGAAAATTGCTCAGGAAAAATACGTGATATTTCACCACGGCTTGATAAAAACTTGCCAGCACTATAAATATCCAAACTCGTGTTCAGATATGCCATTTGCAGGATGATGGCTAACCTAAGCACCATTTGATGGCAAAAATCTCTTGGCAGGGAGCTGGAGCACTTGTTTATCCATTCAACTACCACCCTTCTGTCACAAAGAAGCTCTTGGACGGAATGTACAATAAATTCAAACAAGCTCAGCAAATAGGTTCGAGTCGGGGCTTCTGGAGCCATCTGATCCAATGGTGAATCCAAAAAATCCTTACAACCTCTTAGCTTCACGATCTCAACAAGTACAGCTCGTGTAGTAATCATGTAACCAGCCGACCGAAAGCAAGAGGAGGCAAAGAAGGTAAGGAGTTCTAGAAGGTACAGGTAACAATCTGGAGACGTGTAGTCTGGTTCTTGCCTCCAGTTCACTTCATATGTCGCTTGAAGTGCCTTCTGAAAGTTTACAACCATGGGCACCCTTTCGGAACCATCAATGAAGAAACCTTTGAGAGAATAAAAAAGCTTCTGCCACTTTGGCCTATTTTCAGTAAATTGCATTATTTTATCAAACTGGTTGTTGGGCAATTTTCCACTTAAGAGAAGAATCATGGACAGCTTACCCAACTGCCCATAGGTGAACTTGCCCTTCTCATATGCCAGCCCCAGAAGTCGGTCAAGTAACTCATCAAGAAACTCAACAGCAGCAGGGCAATCAATGATAGATAGGACACCCTGAGTAATAGAGTTCCTTGAGTCCCATGGAAAGCATGCATCCCAAAACCATGCTTCAATGGCGATAATACAACTCAGGAAATTGCTATTATCTTCACTGCTTTGAATTTCTTTAAGAGATCTTATAATTTCATACACCAAAAGAGAGACCCTCCCTCTGGTTTCGGGACAAAACGTTTGGCTGCTATAGGACCTTAAAAGGGAACCCAACTTCACCACAACTGCTTTACCAACACTGAAAATCTCACTCTTCCAATAACTTGTAGCACACGTCACAAAGAGATGGCTAGCCATGAAATACCCACCACTGTTAGACTTCTTCAACAATGCTCTTACCTTATCTCCAATCCACAAGGCATTTGGATTTAAAACACAATATGTGCCATCATTATCATCTTTCCTCACTCCCAGATAATCAAGGCAGAACTCACATAATGAAGAGCTAACCTCTGTAGCAGCATCTCGCCACTGAACCCAGATGTGAATTAGTGTATTCAAGGATATACTACCTTGAACCATCATTTCATGAAACCACTTCTTCAAATCCGATTGAGGCTCTGCTTCAATCAAATAACCAGAGTTTTCGTGATTCAGATGAAGGTCAAGTAGGGAGCGCAAGGACAGGAAAGTTAACCTAGTGCTCTCAGCCTCAAGTAAAAGATTCGACAACTTCGAAAATGTTTTGGGTTTATCACCCCAAAGGTACAATTCAGAACAAACTGAATTGTGGAAACACATTGATACCTTCTGTGCTAGATCTTTAGCCTTTTTGAAGTAAACCTCACTCTTTGAAAATGATTTTGGAGGCCACCCCCTGCTTCCATGCGACCAGAGTGATTCGAAGATCACAGCTAAGATTACGAGTCGTGTTGCCTTTTCAAAAGAACCAGCCTTTTCCCAAACACGTGCCTCCAACAAAAGATCTTCTTTTAATCGTGCTATTCTCGCAGCCTCAATAAAGTTACCAGCCCCCAACTCAAGAGTTAGCAGCTCATCAAGAAGTTTTTTTGCCATTAGGAATGCCCGGATCTCTTGCATTGATTTGAATGCCTTCACAAAATGCATCATTTTCTTTGAATCACCACTTAGACAGAGAATATTTGCACAATTCTTCAAGTAATCATCTCTAATAGCTTCTAAACCTCTAAATTCCCTTTTATTTGTGCTTTGCTCTTCTTGGAGCCGCCATTTTTCCAAATATTTCAAGCCTACATCAAATAGCTCTGCTTTTAAGCAAACTAATGTACACTTTGAGAAGCAATTTGCTTGGAAGTACACATCTGCAGCACGTTGCCAACACTTTATCATATTAAAGCAGTCACCCGCATCCTCAAGCCTTGACGTGCCACATTTTTCCAAATAAATTGTGCCTGACAAAATCACAGCAGGATGCATTAAAACAGGTAAGAAATATGATCAGGATAAAGATTACTTGGCAAAAGCACCAGGATCCAGCTTTATGTCATATCACAGTCATTAGTTTGCCCAGCTCTGCCCCCCCGCCCCCCCCAACCCACCCTCCAATTTCACCAACTATAATGTACTATCACCATATAAAAGCAGGTTCTCCAAACATATGTAGTGGGTGTGAAATAGAGGGATGGTGAAAGCCTGGGCAATTTAGTGCTTTTCCAAAATAATAATTACATCAGAAATGAATTTTTAAGAGAAAAATAAGGTCAAAAAACAGTATCTTTCTTAAAATTTCTTATTAATGTTCAGTGTTCCAAATTTTTTTTTTTGTTGAGAAAAGGTGGCATTACAACCAGTCTTTCATGAATAAAGATAAATCAGTAACTTTATGTATATATATTGATCCAAATAGCTTAAAAACTCTGCCTTACCTCATCAGTAATACAAAAGTTTACAATTTTTTTCCTTTAATCATTTGACTTTTATCATAAGTAGTTTTTTGCAAGTCTCTCAAGTCCGATATGGGGTTTTCTTTTTAATTTACATCTGAAAGCAGATAATTCAAAAATTAAAACTTGTAAGAACTGCTACAAAACGTGTCAACAATCATTAAAAAAGAATCTTAACAAATTATAATATCAAACATATGAAGAATAAAATAAAAAATCAAATATCACTTACCTGCTTCTGCATACTTCCCCATTTTGATATAACAAGTAGCAGCATTATCATACATTCTTATCGTCTCATAGATATCTGCTGCTTTCTGTAGGGCAGTATGGGCCTTCTCCAAGTTTGTGCCACTGTGGTGCTCAGCCCTCTGAACAAGTCCTGCAGCTCTTGCCCGGTTTTCATTATACACATCTCCAGCCTTCTCAAAGCACACCCTTGCCATCTCAAACTGTCTTTCATGGAAAAGCTGCAGATAAATTGAAAACAACATGATCAGTATTCAGTAATGTGACGAAAATACAAGAAACAGTTTTGAACAAATTTAGCAACAGCAACAACAAGAACAAAAGCCTTTAATCCCTAACAAGTTGGGGTAGGCTGGAGAAGAAACCAATTGGAGAATGCCTAATTTTTTATGTTGGCTCGCCAAACATATGACAACCATCCTCTTTTTCCTAGCTTGGGGCAGGCTATGTACACACTACATAGGCGGAGTTGAATTAAAGTAGCATTACTAAATAAATAATTCCTTAAAACTCTTCAATAAATTAAAATGGAAGGAATGCAACAAGAGGGCCTTACAAGCACCATATTTTACATGGAAAATTAAAAAAAAAAGTAGATTTTGTTATATTTCCATTATAACAAAATAATAATCATAAAGAACGATTTTGCTATATTTCCATTATAACACCCAACCAGATAGATATGAAAATAGTTAAAATTGTAATATAGAATTATATTTAAATCAATTTGATTTATTATCATAAACATGAATCATCCAACAAAAGTAAGCCCTACCTTAATTCCACGGGCTCGCCATTCATCTGGAGTGCTTGCAGTCCGCATGGCCTCGACAAAATCTGTATCCAACTGAGTTCCTTGTACTAGACACAGCCTCTTCCAATAATCAAACATAGGCTTGCAGAATTCCTTATCATTCTCGCAAATCCACAACCTTTGCCGTGTTCGGGTTATGGCTACATAAAGCTGCTTTAGCTCTGAACAAAGAAGATAGTGGCAGGTGATATCAAACCTAGGATACGCTCTTGTCATTGATTGATCAAATATATCTTCGTTCTCCAAATATCCATACAAGACTCTCCACATGTTCCCCAGGGGGGAGGAACCAAAGAAGTTGTACAACAAAACATCCTGCAGATACAAAATGCATAAGGAAGTGTTGAACAATCAGCCTCTTTTTTTGGAGACAGAACAGCTGAAAAAAATATTATAGATCTATTCTTAAAATTATATTTAGTGCTCAATTTTATTAAGTTGATACCTGAAATTATTTCAAAATAAAAATCTTCTAATGAAGATCCACTGATTTTGGAAAATTATTTATATATACACCTGTACTTTTCTTATTTTGTAATGATTCCAGGATAATAAAAGGTTTTGTCATTTATTTACAATGACAGGCATGAAATTCACAACATATTATCATGTAATACATTATCTTTATATTGGTCAATTCAAAGGAAAGAGAAAATATTTTATTTGCAAATTAGTTAATAATAATCAAGAGAGAAGGAATCCATTTCTTAATAACCTGGAATTCAAGGCCTTTGCAATCAATTATTGTTAGAACAAGAGCTTGTTTACCAACAATCTCTAGAATTTCCTTCTTGGCAGAGTCGTCGCGTACTAATATGACTTGTTCTGCCCCAAATTCAATTGGCCTCCCAGAGGAGTTCTCATTCCCTCCAAAGATTTTGGTGATTGCATTCTCATCACCATGAGATTCTAGAAGCACTGGGGCATCACCGTAAATTAGGCTGGTTTCAGGGTTTAGTTTATCGACAGAAAATGGAAAAAAGTAGTACAACAGATCTATAACACTTTGTGACAATCTCAAAACCCCGACATGTGTACGAAAGTTCTGACACAGCTGAAAGATGTCAGACAAACGGGTCTCTTTCTCCTTCCCCTTCAATTCAGAAAGAAACTCCTTATAGAAGAGAGATCTGATGTCTTCAAACCGAAAATCAATACCTCTTGCTATGGTCTGGGCTGTGTCCCCAGCAAAAACAAACCCTTCCTTGAAATTATTGCAAACGTACTTGAGCAGTGCAATCTGACTGACTGTCAAGTCTTGAACTTCATCAATATATATGAAATCGACGTTGAAACTCGAGTAACTATGTGTGTTGAGACGAACATGCAGACTGTTAACGAAATCTGACAAATCGAACTCTCTGGCAGCTCGTTTCTTCTTCTCATATTCAAGAAAAATGTCATACACTCTCTCCCTGACTGCACTGCTCAGAGAAGAGAATCTCTTCTCAGAAAGTGCTACATACTGCTCCCTGACACAATCAATAGAACCAAATTCTACTTTGATATGCGAGATGATTTGGGTAAACACAGTGGAGGCATCCAGATTCTTTGTAAGTTTCTCATTAAAATGAGGCCAGTAGGTACCAGAAAACTTGTCAAAAGTGACTTCCTTTGACTGGATTAATGCCCGCAGGGTGCGGGACTTTGAAACTCCCTCTTCCACAGAAGTTCCCCAGTCAGAGTAGAATTTTTTGAAAAATGACAATCCAATTGATCCATCTAGCATCATAAGAAACTTCCAAAATGTGATTATCAAGGGATACTGGTCTTGCGTTAAATCATTGAGATTATCAGGAATATCAGCGAATTCATCCAAATTATCGATGGCATCATGCATGGTGACAGAATCAATAGGACCTGAAAGTTCACCAAAGTTGGCATATCTGAAAATGAAAAAAAAAATTAAATATTTGACCTCTTTACAGACATCTCTCTCATGTATAGCAAATAGCATTTAGCACAATGAAATAAAGAATATTTAAACAGTATATTATGGGTGTAAAGAATTAAAGAATTCCATACAATAACTATTATAACAGCTAATCTACACTATTTTTTCTATAAATAAATAAACTTGATAAAAGGAACAATTAAATAACTATTTAACTTGAAAAGTTCGGTTCTGTAACATACATCGTGCAAGATATTTAGTTCAGTCATTGCATAATATTCCAACTACCCATCTTTTAGATAACTACATCCCAAAAATCTTCTTGTAATATAAAAATTTATAATTTAATTCTACTTGAGTAACATCAAGCTAATTGTAACAATGTAATGATCATCCAACTGGAAAGAGTAACCGTACCTTACAAGCCTATTAACTTGGCCACGTATAGCAGAGCACAGCTTTGGGCTAACAGTTAGAAACACTTGCTTAATGAAACACCCTTGTGTCACGTCCTCCATCTGCTCATTTTCGTAGCCCCCCTTCACAACAGAAGAAGGTCTTACATTTGAAGAGTTAATTCCATGTGATGCAATAAAGGATTGCTGCTCCATTCGAACCAACTTGGTAGTTAAGACTGTGGTCTTGCCTGTCCCTGACCTACCCAATATAAAAGAACTTTTAGGAAATTGGATTATCTCCATCTCCTGATCATTTAGCTCAAACGGCAAGTCGATCTCTGAACCATCATGTGCCATGAGTAAATGTTTAACCGCGCCTGATGATAAGGCATAGAATCTCATCAAAACAAGACTCTCATTTACTTTGGAATCTTCTAGAAAACTGGAACTGATATCAGAGAGGTCTCGGTCCTCTCCCTTGATCTCATGCTGATCGTTCTTTCTGTATTGTGCTATCTCACGGCATTCTGGCCACATCATTGGGATTTCCATCGTCCTGGTCATGGAAAGAATGAATGATCAATACAGAGAAATTGCATGTACAATGTTACAAATATATATATCTATATAAATACACAAAAATGAGATTAGAAATTTAGGACATACCCTTCAAGGCAAATGGTTTTACATCGTTCCATGTAAGCATCTGTATACATTGAAAACATATAATCCATGCGATTCAGTAATCCTTCAACGTCATCATGTGGAACAAGATTCCATAACTTTATAATTTGAGTACAAACTTTCTGATCTTTCTGCAAGTCAATGCTCCACACTAGGTAATGTTCTGACACTGCATAAACTCTAGCAAGATGGAAAGAATGATTGCCTATGCTGAGATTTCTCCTTTTTGACCTCCAACCATCAGCAAGTCTCAACAACATCTTTATAACATTCATTCTGGTGTTTTTTGACTTTAATCTTGTGAAAGATCTTAAGAACTCATCGCTAAAAATGACCTGCATGGTAAAATAAAAGCAGTTAATAAGAGACCACCAAATTGACTAAGAATTTAAATTGATATCATTAGTGTATTCAGGTCCTAAGAGGATCGATATTGTAAAACAAAGAGAATAATCGTACTTTGCAAAGGGGATTTCTTATCCGAAATAGTAAGTTCGGGCAGAACCAGAGGCCTTTGAGTATGTACATTTTCAAAAAAAAAATAGAAAAATATACTAATGGTGAGATGATATTTTTATTTATTTTCAACACCCCCCCCCCCCCCCAACCCAAACCACCATCACCAAACTGTGACTCCAACTCAGGCAGAACTCTACAATTTTCATAAGGGAAGCCTATGATTGGTAACAGAAGTGGAAAGCAAATGCCATACAATTTTGGGGAAATAATTCTTACACACCTTATTCTGTATCCCTTATGTGTACCTCAGAAGTGTTTATACTTGTCATCAATTTACTTATATGTTCAAAAGTATCTATACAAAGTGTTCAATACATTTTCTGTTCTAATTGATCAAAGAAAAAATTCAATGGAGCAAAAAGTATTGTTTTCAAAACAAACAAAAAAATATGTTAGTAACAACATAATGGTGTAGATAGGGGGTGCAATTATCATTCCTCTTCATTTTGCCCCAGCATGCCATACAACAAATACTGTACAAGGGCAACGGCGACATGGAGCACTTTCTGTGAATGTTTTTACTTTTATGCAAGGCAAATGCTAATGTTACCCATATAAAAACACTTCAACATGAAAAACAATAAGCAAGATTAATGAAGTAAAAGCATTTATGCATGGTTCAGAATTCAATAATGAAAAGAACAAATAAAGTAATTTTTGAACACATGAAATTTCAATATGATCATGTTATATTCCATACCTTCCACCTTTTTGAGCTAAACAAGACAGATTTTGGGTTCATTAAATCCACAAGTTGGTCCAGCTCATTTTTTACATTTAAAATCAATTTTGCTAGGTCTTCAGCATCCCTCGCATCAAACAAACATCCCCTCTGTTTTGCATCAAAGACAATGTCTGACCAAACGGACCCACTATTCGACAGCGTTGTTGCACTTCCCACTATCCAGAGGCAATGCCTACACGTATGTAATAGCAAAGGAAAATAAGTAAGAAAAAAATGCTACTGCAAAAGCTTTTTCTGTAATGCTTACTTGAAACTAAATTCAGTCAGAAATAGTACCGTGCTCTTGTAATTGCAACATTAGCTCTCCGACTATCATACATAAAACCAACATTTCCATTAATGTTGCATCGAACCAATGAAAGTATGATAACATCATCTTCCTGTCCCTGAAAGCCGTCGATTGACTTCACTCGTACTTCAAATCCTGAATCATTATCATACTTCCGACCAAGTTTATCCCTAATAGTTTTCACTTGTGCAGCATATGGAGATATTACTCCAACTGAAAGCTTTCCTTTCATTTGTTTCCAACCTACATGCAGCAACTTATATGATATTACTAGAAATTGAAACATGAATAAATGGAAAGAAAATAAACTAACAGAATTTATTTTTTTCTTTTTGAGGTGGAAATTAACAGAAATATTAGAAAGGATTCATCTAATATAATTTAAATTGAAAGATAAAAATGGGGAAGATCAGATTAGTTCCGGGAGAAAATACAAAAAAAAAAATTGAGGATTAATTTATTTTAAAACAAGTTTCCTTGCATATAGAAGATCATGTTTTAAGTAACGAGTAAAGTTTAATATAATTTATTTCCGCAAGTGATCTAAAAGCAAAGCAACTTACTTTCATATAAGCTTTTGATCAAGTGGACAACAACAGCAACTTCAACCCAATTCATCAAGCTTTTGCCCACATCATTGCTTTCTTCTCTCCCATCAGCAATATCTACAAAAGCATAGCTCCCAAATATACACTGCAGGTACTTCCTGTTATATCCGACATCCAAGACATTTGGACCATCCAAAATTTTGCCATCATAAAACCTGTTGTTTGGAAACAGGCTAATGGAAGGGTGCATGCGGTACTGAATGTTTAGTAGGGTTTTTTCATGCTGGAGAAACACCAGCCTCTCAAAAAGGCTCTTTCCAAGCCCAGCTCTTTCACTAACCTACAAATGGGAAAGAGAAAATCGAAGTTACTTTTATAAAACATAATAGCTTAGATAAAAGGGTAATGTGATGCCAACTTGTGATATCATTTTGAGCATAGAGATCTGCTTTCACTTAGATTATAAATAACTCAAATTTAATCAATTAAGCATGACTTCCTTGGGAAAAAAATAAACTACTAAAAACACTAATACAGGTCTCATACAGAGAGTACTAGTGTACTAGTAAAACCATTATAAAGCAATTAGCAAAATCTGGTACTCAATTATAGAAACCCCCAGGAAAAAATCTCCATTGAAACGATATTGTCCCGTTACAATGTCATGGAAGATAAATCTTCCAAAACCACTAAATGCAAGTTCTGGCAATACTACAATATGTCATCACTAGGATCCAACCATTCAATAGTCCAAGTTGATTAAATAAAACTCAGATAAAATGAAGATGAATGCCGCAAAATGCACTTCCAGTGCTTACTTCGGTTTCTTATTAAAGAAATGTCTGAGAGATCAACAGTACCATTATTTTTTTAAGAGAGCAACTTGTCTTTTTTTCTTTTGCTTTTTCTTGTTAAGGAGGTGATTCTAATGCTAAATTAGGACCGAACATGTGATGTGAGATTCCCTCTTAACAACTCAAAGATAAACTAACACAGAGAAATCATACCACTTCAAAATCATCTATATATAACCCATCTTCATAAATCAAAATTTGGTTCATCAATAAATGCTGCTAAGAACAAAAAAAAATACCTTGCTATGCACCAGTGCTGGAAGTTGACATTCATCGCCCACTAAAAGTGCATGCTTCACACGATTTAGTCTTAAAGGAATTACTGATTCGCATTCCTTCAACTGGGCTGCTTCATCAATAACTACTACATCAAAACAAGTTGTCTGGGCATCATGAAGCAAGAAAGAACTTGATGCAGTACAGAACACGAGGGTTGCATTCTGAAGACACAGATCTCTAATAGAACCACCATTTGTTAGAGGTGATAATGTGAGCTTAAGCGTCTCTTTCAGGTTCCTTAATTTTTTTAGACACTCATCTCGGGCTTCAATTAATTCCTGTGCGGACAAAACATATACTGGAGGAGTTCCAAAAACCTGCTTTAATTTCTCATCTGTTATAACACTGCTTGACAGCATACAACCGAGTTCTCTGAGCAGATCTTGTAATGATACAATGCACAAGCAATTTTCAGAAGTGAGGAACTGTCTCGGCAGGTGAACAAACAGTGTTCGAAAGCAATTGTCGAGATTCTTTTCAAGCTCTTTAAACTGCCCTCTCAGATAATCACCAAAGTCCAGGCTATCTTTCTGATCTTCTTTGCTTTTCTCCACATACATGTCATACATACTACTGCAAACCTCAAGTAAACAAATCATTGAATCCACTCCACGTCTCCAGCTGGTATCTGATAAAAAGCAATCTGTGAGCTGATTAATACGGCTGTCTAGAAAAACATCTTCTAGATCACCAACAATGTCCATTCTCCTCCTGTTACCAAACAATACAATGTCTGACAGAGAGAGAGGGGGTCCATCTGAATCACCATTTTTCCTCTGAAAGTTCTTCAGCAAGTGTACCACCCGGGAGCAAACTCCGAGAACGGCAACATTAGTTGGAGCACATGTGAGAGTTCGGATTTTGAGTTGCTTGAGGGACCAAAGAATTAAACCAACAGTTTTGGTCTTTCCAGTGCCAGGTGGACCCCACACAAGTTCTATGGAGCACAATTTGTTGTGTTGGACAGCTGAGATAGTTGATTTCAATGCCTCCAGTTGTGACTGATTGAGGTCAATTGTCGGTAGCTGCTCTAGAACACTAGTCGTTTCGGGGTTGTTCTGTTCATGGGTGCTGCCAAATATATTTTCTTTCTGTTATAGATAAAAGAGATAATGTCAGAATGATGTTCAAGAATGCAGAGTAAAGAATGCCATACAGTACATATACTACCAACAAATGCATGCATAAATTATAAGTCTAAATGAACATACCAAACTAAAGTTACTATTGTGGATTTTGTTAGTCAATAGCTAACAATTCTAATTAATATGTAATATGAGTTACTGCTACGCAAAGCATTCAAGCATACCATTTGATTTCTGGTGAGAATTTTCTTAATAAGTGTGAAATTTCGATCAACCCCATAGGGCTGCAGTGCTCTCCAAATGCGTGAATTTGTCACTAAGCTTGTCAGGTAAAGAGCACAGCTGCATCTCTCTATCTGATCAGCACAAGTAACCATAGGAGATACACTCATTGTAAACCGATTCACCTTGACTTCATCTAACTCTAACTCCACGACCTTCTTGATTATTGAAAAACAATAAGTTACTCTGTATCGAAGCAAGTCGTCAATGGACTCAGGTTTCAAGCTTGACAATACAAAAACATCACCATTATTTGGTGCATACATGTCTGTTCCACCAGAAAACCCATCAGCCAGGATATCCATGTGACAAACCAGTCCATGTTTTGTATTATCCAATGCTATCTGTTGTATTTTAGCTGAAGGGGCCTCTGAGAGAGTTTCCAAACCAGAAAAGAACTCTGCCCGAGTTTCTTCAATTAGTGGAAGAGTATACGACTCCAAATACTCACCTACCGAATGGAACTCATCAGGGAGTTCCCTCACCTGGATAATCAAAATGAAAAAGAATGTGTATCATTTATGTTGAAGTTGAAGTTTGAATAGGACATAGTAATTCAAATATTATGTCGACACAGTAGCCACTTTAGTGAATTTGACTGGATCTTTAGATTCAAACAAACGGATCAGATCTCTTTTTATTAAGCCCCTTGAAGTTCATTTGTGACGATCTGATCCATCCATTTATAATCTGAATATGATTGATAGGACCCTCATGTTTCCCAAAATAATAGCAGATTCCGACCCATTGCTTGACTTGGTATGGATCATCGGTGTATAACTATACATATACGATTTTCCTTTCAACAATTAATTTCCAAGGTTTGGACATCGAAATTTCATGCAACAGAACAAGCAAGCAAACAAGTTAACCAACTACAAGTCGAACAACTCTGAAACAAGCATCCATATATAAAATATGCACTACTTAGGAAATGATAACAATGTTAAAGAGGGTACAAAATGAATATCTCTTCACAACTTATAATAATTTTTAAAATGAGCATTTGTTTATAGGAACGAAATGATATACAATATATATCCCATCGGCCAGAAAATCCTCTAAATCCTGTGCTATGTAACTATCTTGATATGCAATATGCTAAAATGTGCTCAGGTTTTCAATTTCTGCTGGATTTTTTAGCTTTTTGTTTATTCAGAGCAAAAAAATTTACAAAATTAGAGTAGGATTCCCGCAAACTTCTTAAAAAAACGACACCAAACCGTGGTCCAGAGTTCCTCTGGGAGTAGGAACCTAGACAAGAAAAACAACTACGCCATTTCACAATATGTTATATACTATTACTAGCACACAAACAAAAAGGTGATTAATGTTTTCTATTAAAGCTCGTTGGATACAAACACATTTTCTCAGATTATCGACACTAAAAAGGAAAGCTAACCTGATCTTTGTACAAATCTTGATTACATATAGCTTCGATTGTCCAAGAGAGAACTATTTCCTCCATGGATGCGCTTGATTGAGAACTGATCAACGAAAAGTAAAAAGGGAACAACACGTTATGCTATAGCGCACTATAGCATGGCACATCAATTTCTCTCGCTTCTGTTAAATAGACGAAGTAAACTATGCCTTCCCAAAGAAGTAAGCTAACGAACAATGCCTTAATGCCCTTCAGCCCTTGGTATTCTTCCGTTTGAAACCTTTCAGTAAAGGTGCTCTTTCCAAAGAAAAAAGGAATGATAGCACTTGCTAGTTATAGCGCACACACACTTCAGTTGCGTGGGAAAGGGGCAGAAGTCAAAAGGTTGAACAAGTGCTAGTACAGTAGTACCTAGGAGCTGAAGCGACGGTGCTAGAACTAGAGTTTTGTGTTTAAAAACTACCCGAAACGACACGACACAGCACGATAAATACACAACATGATTAAGATATAACACGGAATATGATATGGTAATGTTCACGTGTCGTGTCTTAAGCGTGTCGTACTTAGATTTACTACTGTAGGGAACGACACGACGGAACGTTTATGAGGAGAGGCACGACACACGGCACGAAAACACAACACGGCAACATGCCTAGACACGACACATTTATATACGACACGGCGGCACAGGTAGATACGAGTAAGCATGGGTAGACACGTCCAAAAATAATAATTGTCTATAAAATATAAAAAAAAATCAGATTTTTATGTTCTTGTAAAAAAATTCTATTTTTTAGTTTTTTTATTATTTTCAACACAATTAACACGAATAAAGCACGCCGTGCCGATGCAACACGACACGAACAAACACGTCACAATTGTGCACGGCACAATTAAGATACGACACGCTTAGGCACTGCACGGTTAAGACACGACACGTTTAGACACGCCGTGCCTAAACGTGTCGTGTCTTAACCGTTCCGTTCGGATCCCTTCCAATTTGTGGCACGACACGGAACGACACGATAAATATAACCAAATACTAATCCTGTGTGTCGTTTTGTGCCGTGTCAAGTTGTGTTTGAAACAGAAACGCACGAAACGATACGAATTTAGAACACTAACTAGAACCGAGAAAGGAAATGGTTTATATATATCTAGGTTTTCGTAGAAATGGAGACGCCCGCATTGTTTCAATTACTCAATATGCATAGTGAATTACTTCATTTCATTTAGGGTCCGTTTGGCATTTCAAGGATTAGAGGTAGAATAGCTAATAAAATAGAATAAAGTTTAGAATAGTGTGATTTTGGATTAGAGATAGAAGAGTGGTAGAATAGCTAATCATTGTCGTTTGGCACTTGCGATTTTGGAATAGAATAGTTGAAGTGTGATTATATGATAACAACATGATATTAAGACTAATAATATGATCATATATTAATAATAAATAATAATAATAATATTATTATTATAATAAAAATAATAATAACAATAAATATAATAATATAATAATATTAATATAATAATATTATATTATATTATATTATCATATTATAATAATATTATCATATTATAATAATATTATTATAATATAATATAATATTATTATATTATTATATTATTATTATTATATTATTATTATAATATAATATTGTATTGTTATTATAATATAATAATATTTATAATAATAATATAATAATATTATATTATAATAATAATACAATAACAATAAAATTATATTGTATTAATATAATATAATAATAACAATAATATAATAATAATATAATAACAATAAAATAATAATAACAATAAATATAATAATATAATAATAATATAAAAAAATATAATAATAATAATATAATAATGTAATAACAATATAATAATAACAATAAATATAATAGTATAATAATATAATAATAGTATAATATAATATAATAATAGTATAATATAATAATAATACAATAATAACAATAATATAATAATAACAATAAATATAATAATATAATAATAATATAATCATATAAAATATAATAATATAATATCATAATAATATTATTATTATGATATAATAATAATATTATAATAATATATTAATGACACTAATGAATAATAATAATAGTAAACCCGCTATTAAAATATACTAACACTAAACCGAATTTTATTCCACAATTGCTAATCCGCTATACCACCATATGGTTGGTATAGCGGATTAGCTAATTCGGGCTCTATTCCAAAAAATTAATCCTTGTTTGGCAACACTCAAAATTTGGAATAGCTAATAAAGTTGGAGGGAATAGCTATTCTACGTAGTGCCAAACGGACCCTTACAGTACCGATATTTACTGTCCAGTATATTTTTAAGTGGAGAGAACAAAAATTATGATGATAAATAGGAATTTTTTTTGCATAGAGTGATAGAACAAACATTTTCGACAGATAGGATCAAAGACATCTTAAAATTTTCACAAAGAGCCAAAAATGCAAGTATTACTTGCGCCTCTAAATTTTTCAGTTTTTTTCCATCTCTCGTGTAATTCTCTTAAGTTGCAGTACAAATATTACACTTTAGGAGCGCAACTAATACTTGTGCCTTTAAAAAAATTTAGAAGCGCAAGTATTAGTTACGCTTTTGTTTCTCTGTGAAATTTTTAGAATGCAATTGACATTATGTGTTTAAATAGTTGCTTTTTTGATCTTTTATGCAAAAATTACTGACAAAAATCAAGGGAAGAATATACTCTCTTTTTTTTTTGAGAAGATCAAGGGAAGATTTGGATAACCTTTACAGTCGTATGAAAGATTTTAGGGAAAATTGGTGCCACACATCTTATTATCATTCTTCAAAATGCTATCATTTTTCTTTTATTGTTAATTTATCGTCAAATCTGAAATTGTCTTTCTCATTTGTCATTATTTTTATTTTAGCTTAATTAAAATATAAACAAACATATTAATTTCCAATCTACCCCTGTCAGCAACTTAATTTTGATTTTTTCTGAAACAGATACGATTTCATTCAAATCAGGCCATTCTATCTGATTCGAATCTGAAACAAGCACATTTCTCTTTTTTCAATGGATTGATAACAATTGCTTCACATTCCAAATAACAATTCAACGTTTCCAAATAGAGTAATATAACTGTCCCCCGTATTAGCGTCCCCCACTCAAATGCAATGATAAATTATTTTTAATTCTTTGTATAAATATTTTATTGAACAAATATAATGATAATATTTTTTGAGTATAAAGATTTATACTAAAAAATATAAAGACTACTACATTTGAGTATAAAAACTTATATGAAAACATGTAAGAGAGGCTTGTAAGGAAGGACAGTTAGTCGCTTCCTTCCAAATAACAATGCACAATCCAAATAACTTGCGACATTTCGAGTTGAACTCTAAATTGCAAAAGACCTCCTGAATCCAAATTACAAATCATGTCAATTACTAGAACAAAATTCACAAATCCGTTGGTACAATAAACAACGTTTTGTCAGAAGAAATAAAATCATTGAAACTTAATCCTCTAAATATTTCTTAGTTAGTACAAGATTAAAGAGAAAGAATCAACAGCTACCACCTTTAAATCTAACCTCATATAAAATAAAAACTTATACCACATGGCTGATACTCTGCACTAAAGGTGTCGGAGGAGAAGCAATCGGTGTCGGAGGAGAGGAGTCTAAGGCGAAGAGAGAAGGTGTCGGAGGAGAGGGTTCTTACTCACCTCGCATTTGACGGAACGAGACTCGACTGTCGAGATCGTTCCGATTCGATCCGAAAGAATGTACCGAGTTGTATAATGGGATTCTATTTTGATTAGTTTTTGTTCCAAACAAATTTCTAACAGGGGTAAAATGGGAATTAATTTGTTTATTTATTTTTTAATTAAACTAAAATAAGAATAGTGGCAAAAGAGCAAGACAAAAATTTCGAATCTCATGTCGCAAATATAAACGGTCAAAAAATTATGTCTCCATAATTCATCCACAAATCAACGGTCAGGTAGAAGTCTATAAAGAGCAATTATATTAAATAAACATTTTATAATTGACTCAGAAATATTAATTTGTTTTATTATTCATATTGGATTTCATTTCTAAAATTATTTCAACTTATTTGAGATTAGAGTAAATATAACGTCCCCCATATTTGCGTTCTCCTTACGAGCCTCCCAAATCAGCAACAATTTTTTTTCCGATAATCGATTGTGTTTTATCATGTAGTATAACGACTTCTTGATTACAATATAAAAACTTCAAGTATTTTTTTAAACTATTTTTTTACCAAGTCTAAAGACTTTATACTTGTACTATAAAAATGTTTTATCATGTAGTATAACGACTTCTTAATATTTCAGTAGATTTGGAGTCTTTGGTAGTATAAAGCTTTTCGTGACTGCAGTATAAAGAATTTGTGACTTTAGTATAATACCTCAATTGATATGTGTTAAAAAGATTGCTGCTTCAAAAGTATATAGACATTTAAGTTAGATGTATAAAGACTTGTAACATTTAATATAAAAACTTTCATGTTAACATGGAAACTGCCAAATAAAGTATTATGTGTACATTCTTTGAGAAATGAAGACTGTCAAAAGTATAAAAACTTCAAATGTTAATTATAAAGACTTTCATGATAACATTTTTTTTCTTTGTAAAAAAAATGTTGCTGAGTTGGGAGCGTGTAAGAGAGGCTTGTAAGGGGGGCAGTTAGTCGCTTTCTTGAGATTAAATGTGTTGTTGTTGTTGTAGTATCTTGGGATATATTAGGGAAATAAAAAAGTGCAATTTTGAAGTTAAAATGACAATAGTATTATTTGGAAGGATTTATCATGGTATCCGATAAAATTGTTAATAAACAATATTATTTTGGTCTTTCTTTAATTTTTATTTCATGTTTGACAAGTAGACAATAATATTGCATTACACGCTATAATGTTACAACGTATATATTATATCTATAACACGTTATAATTGAATGACGTATTGGAAATTTGAAATTTCATAATTATTTTTAAAATTATTTTAATTAATGAAAAATAAAAGTGTCATACAACTTTAATTTCACAAAGTAGTATTTAATACGTACTTTTGAATACTTAAAATATTATAAATTTATTTTGGCTTGTGGTTCCTCAATTAGAAAGCGAAGTTGAATAATTTTTTTTGGAATTAAGAAGGGCAAACATCGCAAAAAGTGAATATATACCATTATAATTAGAGGTGCAAAATCCGACTCGACCTAATCCGATCTGAATCCAAATTGATATTTGATAGTCAAACTAACTCGAATCCGACCCAACTCGATCCGAGAGATTCGTAATTCGAGACGAAACGACATATTGGCGACCAGAGTCTGACCCAACCCGACCTTAGGCGACCTATAACCCGAGATGACGTGACACATGATGACCCAAGTCCGACCTGAGACGATCGGTAACTCAAAATGGAGCGACATATTAGGACTCGAGTCCGATCCAACCCGACTTGACCTGATACAATATGTAAATCATTCTAATCATATCTTACCTACATCATAATCTAATTTTATTAACAAATTAACATCAAAGAAAGTCAAGATTTAATAACACAATTCAAAAATGTGGTTTGATCTTGTCGAATTGAATTTAAAACTCAAAATAATACTCGAAAGTTATCGATGCAGCTCCATCCGGTGCCTGACCCGATCTCACCTGACCCGATCCATTACCCAAAAAAGACTGGCGTGACCCGACCCGACTCATGGTACGAATAATGTCGACATTTGACGACCCGAAACCCGAGCTGACCTCAACAGACCCACCCGACTCATAACCCGACTTTTGTCGACAACCAAACTAACCCGACCAGACCCGACCCGATCCTATCCGACTCATTCGACTCGCATATCAAATCTACTATATATCATTGTCCCATGGCTTTTTTCAAATTTTTTTACAGAAAACATTTTTTGAAACTTTTTTTACAGAAAATGCATAGATAGTGACGGAACTATTTTTTACAGGGAAGACATTGATAGTGGCAGAGCCACGTATCTTTTCTAGTAAATATTGATGTGAGTTTTACTAACTCTAATTGCTAGATAGAGGTTGCAAGTATACAACCGTCTATTTTAGTACTTACAGGTCGAATTCACAGGGATAATTCAGGTTTAGATTTCAGATTTGAGCAAATTTAATTTAAGTGAAAACAAAAGAGAAAAGAAAAGTTTCAGGTTTGGATTGTTCGATTGCTAAAAACTAAATGTAATTTGGAACTTAACATAATTAACAAACGATTAGGACTTGTTAAGATGAACTACTCATAGTTGTTGATATTTATTTGGTAATCAATTTCTTGGTATTATGAGGGTACGATTTCAGATTTGGTACCAAGTGATATCTCTATTTAGGTACCGTGTTTGCACTAGTTATAGCTTCACCTCTCGGTACTTGGTTAAACTAGTCAAAATCAATTAAGCACATACCGTCCTAATTACCCTAAGTTATTGTATGTCAACTCTCAGTACTTGATACAATTCGTTATGACAATTAGGTAAACTCGTAATCAACAAACGTCATTTCGTGATACTTAGTTCGTTAATTACCCTACTTCCTATAGTGTGGATCTAATATTCAATATCTCTATTGCAAATATCAAATCTTGGAATTAAACAATTCATATAGTAAACAAGTCATAAGATAAACAATCAATTAGCGTCACATCTTGATACTTAACTAATTAATTGCTTTGCTTTCTATTGTCAAAGTATAGAACTAAACCCTAAGATAATACTTCATGAAATTGCACCTTTCGGTACAATCAATTGCTTTGCAATTCAAGTAAAAAAATTCATTACAAACAAGTATAACAAGAGTTTCAAGACATCCTAACAAGTCCTAATACAACTTAGCTGGACATGACTAAGGGGCTAAACATAATAGAGTTCTAAAGAAAAAGAAAAGAAAGGAGATATACAACCGAGATTGCGTCGATGAAGCACTTATTCTTCTCTGCTTCTTCTTCTTCTTCTTCTTCTTCTTCTTCGTCTTCTTCATCTTCCCTCTTCTGTGAATTCTCTAAGTTCTAAACCTTTGTAACTGGCTAATTTCGTGTAAAAACTACTTGCCCTTTGCCTAATAACTATTGGTATTTAAAGGAAAGCAAAATTCTAAAAACAAACTGCTGGAACTGCCCATTTTTGCTTATGCGCAGGTCTATTGCGGGGGCAATAACCTCTCTTGCGGTCGCAACACACCTATCAGTTGGACTTATCACCTCTCTTTCATGATCTGCACGTTCTCTTGCGGGGCAATAGAAGTTATTGTGGCCGCAATAAGTGAAGATGGTAACTGCCACAAGCTTGGTGGTGCTCTGCCAACATTCATTGCGACTGCAAGGATATACTTTGCGTCCGCAATGATGCTAGAAATAGGCTTCTATCTGCTGTAGTGGAGTGCAACTAATATTGCGGCTGCAAGGATGTACCTTGTGATCGCAATGAAGCTGCCTTGGCTAATTCTAGCTTGTAGAGGTTCATTGCGGGTACAAGGAAAGTTCCTGCGGCCGCAATTGACCTGGCAGATGGTCAAAATGCTTCCATGCACACTCTAGCTTGCTCCATTGTCCTTGTTTGTGTCCATTTTGCTCCAAATACCTGTTTTTGTATTAAAACATTGTAAGGTAGTGACTTGAACTATTTTTGGGATAAAAACTTGTTTGTTGGACCCTGAATAACCTTAAACATGACTTAAATTACATAATTATGTTGGAATTAAGACGTTAATTCCAATAAATTAAGTTGGACTACGTGTTATATGATTATAAACATGTTACATACTGTCACTAATGTTACGAGGAGTAACAGTTGGAAATGCCGCTAAATGTGATTAATTAATATAGAAGGCATTATACGTATTTCACCAAGATTTTGAGCACAAATGCATATAGAACTTATCTAAATTGATTATAATTATTGATGGATTGATTATGATCAATTAATGTATATATGGGCCGCAATAAGATTCATTACCGCCGTAATATAGTAAGAGAAGATAAGGCAACAAATCTACCATTTTGGCTTGATTTATTGCGACCGCAATGAATCTCATTGTGGCCGCAAGACACTTGGCAGAAAGTTGCCTAGTCTACTGCGACCGCAAGAGACCTTCTGTAAGACATGTTTTGAATGCCTAGATCACCCGTTATCTTTCTGATTGAATAAAATGTATTTTGTACCAAATTCGTGGTTGTATTTGCAGAAGTAAATACTAGAATTTGGAAAGGAATTGGAGAAAATATAATTACAAATATTTTATAAATATTTGATAATTAATTCGGCATCTTTCCAAGATACACTCTGACCTAAATAAAAGGTCCCGGGTCTCCAAACGTTAGGGGATAACGAGAGATCAGTTTATTGTTGTGATTAGGGCACATGTGTTGTGCATAGCTACCACATTCTTCTCCAAACGTTTGGAAGGATCCGTCGGGAATCACACATGACAAGGCGCTTCCTCGAGTCTCAAGACATCTCCGACGTTGCTTGGATTAGAGACCGAAGACAACGAAAAGGAGATGGAAAGTAAGAAAAGCTTCCGCATACTCTTGATTTCTCATTTATGTCGCAACGGTTTTGTTAATTTGATTAAACTTCAACTGTGTTAGATTAGGGAATGGTTAATCAATTTGATACCCTAATTGAATTGCACCAAACTCAATTGAATTAATCCCAACAAGTGGTATCAGAGCCAAACCATTGCGCATATTTGAGAATTTGTGATTTATTGGATTTATCGGATTTAATTATTGCATTTTTGGTAATTTTCTCTTAATTTTTGTGAGTAATTGTTTCTTTTGTGAATTAATTGAACATTAATTGGATTTTATCAATTTTTCTCGCATTTTATGCGAATTTGAAATTTATATTATTCATATTAATTGTTAATTAATATTAGGAACAATTATTTGACAAATTAAAGTTATTTTTGAGAAATAAATGTAATAATTTTGGTTGAAAATTCGAAACAGATTATCCAGAAAATTTTATTTCCAAAACAGACCATTTTTGCACTAAATCAAGGTCTATTGCAGCCGCAATGGATTTTATTGCGGTCGCATTACTTGTTAGGAAGGTCTCTGTTTTGGAAAATCAGAAAATTTCCAAGTTCAGAGCTCAATGCGGCCGCAAGAAATGATATGGCGGTCGCAAGGACAAGCAATTCCAGTATTGTTGTGGGTGAAGTACAAATTTGAACTGACAGGTGATATATTGCAGCCGTAATGACTATTACTGCGGCCGTAATGACTCTGGGTTGCTGGCTGTGAATAATTGAATTAACAGGGACGATTGCGGCCGCAACCTAGGGCAATTACGCCCGCAACAGAGCATGGTTTGCACTATTTTTCTAGAAAATCCAGAGAATTGAATTGACAGGGATATTGCGGCCGTAATGGCTATTCTTGCGGCTGCAAGCAGTCTGGAAATTGGTACAAAACAATTGAATTGACAGGTTAATTGTGCCAACTTTCGGGAAACTTAATTTTTGTTAATTAGGAGTAGTGTAAATTAATTGTAATTTAGGATATATATATATATAATTTATTTATATATAATTACAATTAATTTTGCTAAAAAATTAATACTATTTTTAATCTTGATAAATATAGAATTTAGCTATATATCTATAATTACTACAAAAGCTAATAAAAGTCGAAATAAAATTGCTAAATTCTAAAAGATTTTGGTTAAGATTAAAATATGGTATTCAAGAATACTTAGTAATTTTCTAAATACTAAATATATTTAAAAGTCTATGTTTAATAAAATATATATATGTGTATTTTATTAACAAATAGAAAAATTGGAAATCTCTAATTTAAAGCCCCTATTTAGTTGATAATACAACATATATATATTATGGACGAGTAGTTCCCTTTTAGGATACATCCTTGTAGACTTTTACACGATTTTGATCTATTTGAAGGCAATTTGGAATACACGCTGTATCTTGTTAAACGATCGTGTTCTCTTCCGAACACCGTCGCTAAAGTAACAAGCAAGATGCCTCATGAAAGTTAAAAGGATGTGTGTTAGTAACAGATTGTTAATTGCTCACTTCGGAGGATTGACACATTGAGTAGTTGCTAATACACATAAACTAAGGTGCATAAAGAAAAGTAATGAGAAGCTACGTGCTAGTGATGTCTAGAAAACCATTTGAGGCTTGGTACTTAAGTAGTCCACTTGTGACTCACCTCCCTCACTTGACTGGCCTGATCACTAGTAAGTGGATATGCCAATCGGACCCATCGGCAAGAGCGGCAATAAGTCTCATTTGTACTTTTGCATAACACCACAATATCTAAGAGTATTGACTGTCTCCTTCGGGGCCTCATGCTGGATAATATTGTTGGTTAAAATAAAATTAATGGAGTCATTTAGAGTTCTTTTTGTTCAAGGCCTTTGAATAGATTTGTAAATTGTGATTAAGAAACATGACGCATAAATTGATACTTCTCTTGTTTTCTAAAATTTTCTAGACAATTTGGCAATGATGAATCAGATTCCTTCCCTATAAGGGTCAAACTTTCACCAATGAGAATCCAAACTTAGGCTATTTCTGGGAATGATGAAGTATGATCGGGCATTACGTTATGACCACCCCGTGCCAGCTGAAAGGAGCCCATCGCTCCTAAAAAGGCTGACATGGAGGACTGGGATCATAACGACAGGATGTGCCTTATGATCATGAAAATGACAACCCATGAAACACTCCAAGATTGTATTCCTGATCAGGATTCTGGCGCTAAGAAGTACCTTAGTGCTTTGGAGCAGAAGTTTACCGTGAGCAAGCGGACGCAAATCCGTACGCTCATGAATAAACTTCACACTCTGAAGTACAAGGGAAAACTGGAATTATGGAGCACATCACTGAAATGATCAAGCTCCAACGTGCGCTTCTTGCGCACGAGTTCAATTTCTTTGACGATCTCCTCATTGAATACATTTTCATGTCTCTCCCACCCTCCTTCAGCCAATTCGCTATGACTTACAACTGTCTGAAGGAAAAATGGACAGTGTCTGAGCTGGAAGCTCAGCTAGTACAGGAGGAGGAGAGACAAAAATAGGCTAAGGAAGAGGAGGCTCATGTTGTAACACCTAATCCCAGAAAGGACAAGCGTAAGAATAAGGGGAAAGATCCCGTTAAAGAGACTGCAGAAAAAAAGCAGAAGGTCGACAATACTCCTGAGAAATCGGGAAGTAAGGTTACTTGTCACTTTTGCAAGAAACCCAGGCACATCAAGATAACTGTACCAACCACGCTTCGTGGTTGAAAAATAAAGGTATGTGTCATGGATTAGTTTGTTCTGAAGTTAATTTAAGTACAGTTTCAAAATATACTTGGTGATTAGACTCAGGTGCAACATCTAACATCAGTATATCCATGCAGGGTTGTCTAAACCATCGAAAGTCAAATCAAGCTGAGCAACACATTTATGTGGGAGATGGCAGGAAGGTTGAAGTTGAAGGCATAGGAAAATTTAGATTATTGTGTAGGACTGGATTTTATTTGTATTTTGATTCATTAATGGTTCCTTCCTTTCGAAGGAATCTAATTTCTATTTCCTATTTGGACAAGAATGGTTTTGTATGTTCATTTGGTAATGGAAATTTCAGTTTGTTTCAAAATTCAAAACAAGTTGCTTCTGGTTCTTTATCTTCTTACGATAATCTTTATTTTCTTGAAATATACATTTCACATACAGAAGCCATGTGCATTGAAACTAGAAAACAAAAATTAACTAACGAGAATTCAGCCACATTATGGCACAAACGCTTGGGACATATATCTATGCAAAGAATCCAACGTCTTGTGTCTAATGATATTCTCGCACCTTTAGACTTTACTAATTCCAAAGAATGTGTAAATTGTATAAACGGAAAACAAACTAGTAAACGCAAGTATGATGCCAAAAGGTGTAATGATCTCTTAGAATTGATACATACTAATATTTGTGGTCCTTTTTCAAAGGCTACAAGAAATAGTCACCGGTATTTTATCACATTCATAGATGATTATTCAAGATATGGTCATATCTACTTGGTTAAAGAAAAGGCTGAAGCACTAGACATGTTCTAAAGTTATAAAGCGGAAGTTGAGTTACAACTTAACAAATACATTAAAGCCATCAGATCTGATCGTGGTGGTGAATACTACGGCAAATATGACGGGTCAGGAGAACAATGTCCAGGACCCTTCGCAAAATACTTAGAGGAATGTGGTATTGTGCCACAGTATACATTGCCAGGCTCGTTTGCAATGAATGGTATTGCTGAAAGGCGCAATCGCACCCTCAAAGACAAGGTAAGAAGTATGATTGCTCGTACGACTCTACCAGAAAGTTTGTGGGGAGAAGCCTTAAAAACTGCAACGTATATTTAAAGCGACTAATAAAACCCCATTTGAGATTTATTTTGGGCACAAGCCTAGTCTAAATCATTTTCGGATTTGGGGATGTCCAGCAGAAGCAAGGCCTTATAGGCCGACAGAAAAGAAACTGGATGAAAGAACTATTAGTTGTTATTTCGTTGGGTATCCTGAAAGAACTAGAGGATATAAATTCTATAATCCAACAGAACGTATGATATTCGAGACAGGAAATGCGAAATTTTTCGAGGATAATGAGGTTGTGGGGGGAGATATGAACATGGATGACTTTTTGAGGAAGAGAGGGATAATGACACTTCGGGCCTTCGTCCGGACTTAGTCACTATTCCAATATTGATAAATCCTGAAAATGCATCTCATGTCAATAGGCAAACTTCACTCCCCTCTCAAAGTTCACAAGATAACATGAACATAAATGGACCCGAACCCATCCCAAATAGCAACGTTGTCATGGACAATGTTATTGGCCCTGAGCATGTGGGAGATTCAGAATTAAGAAATGATGTTCATGTAAATACTCCTCAAGAAATTACAGAACCAATCCAAATAAGAAGGTCCACTAGAGAGAACAGATTTACTGGAAGATTTGCATATTTCCAAGAACATGAATTTGACATTGGCATGTTTGAAAATGACCTAAGAGATATCAAACAAGCCATGTAAAGTTATAACTCTCATAAGTGGATCGATGCGATTAATGAAGAGATGATTTATCAATGAGCGACAATGATGTGTGGGATAATGTTCTTTTGCCTAAGGATAAGAAGACCGTTTGTTGTAAGTGGATATTCAGGACCAAACGGGATTCTAAAGGCAATGTTGAAAACTACAAAGCACGTCTTGTCGCCAAGGGTTTCACACAGAAACAAGGCATTGATTACAATGAAACCTTCTCTCTAGTTTCATCGAAAGATTCGTTGAGAATCATATTGGCATTGGTAGCACATTATAACTTGGAGCTCCATCAAATAGATGTAAAGACGGTTTTTCTCAATGGTGACATTGAGGAAACCATCTAAATGAGGCAACCAAAAAACTTTGTGGTCGACGATCCAAAGTCAATGGTATGCCGGCTTAAGAAATCCATCTATGGGCTCAAACAAGCATCTCGACAATAGTACTTAAAATTTCACAACATAGTTAGCTCATACGGTTTCTAGTCTAACTTAGTTGATGAATGCATCTACCTTAAATTCTGTGGGAGAAAGTTCACGTTTATGTTCTTATATGTTGATGACATACTACTAGCTAGTAATGACAAGGACATGTTGCATCAAACCACGAATTTTCTATTTAGAAATTTTGAGATGAAAAATCTTGGGGATGCCTCATTTGTCCTAGGGATAGAGATATTGAGAGACAGAACCGAAGGAGTTCTGAGACCATTCCAAAGAAATTACATAGATACAATACTAAGTAGGTATGGCATGAAAGACTGTAAACTAGGTGATACACCCGTGGCTAAGGGAGACAAGTTCAGTCTTGCTCAGTGCCCTAAAACTGATTCAGAAAGACTTGCCATGAAAGACCTCCCATATGCATCCGTTGTAGGCAGTATCATGTACGCCCAAGTGTGCACGAGATCGAACATAGCCTTCATTACGAGAATGCTAGGGCGATATTTAAGTAATTCAGGAATGGAGCATTGGAAAGTTGCGAAGAGGGTGCTAGGGTACCTGAAGAAAACAAGGGACTATATGCTCATATATCGGAGATAAAAAAAGCTCGAGGTAATTGGATATACCGATTCCGATTTTGGAGGTTGCGTGGATAGCATGAGGTCAACATTAGGATACATCTTCATGATGGCAGGCGAAGCTATGTCGTGGAAGAGTGCTAAACAGTCGCTAATAGCACCTTCCACCATGGCTGCCGAGTTCATTGCATGCTACGAAGCCTCGAACCATGGCTTGTGACTTAAGAATTTTGTCACTAGGCTACAAGTAGTTCCTACGATCCAGAAGCCACTTATGTTGATGTGTGACAACAATTCAGCCGTACTCTATGCAACAAACAACAGAAGCTCGACAAAGTCTAAGTACATAGACATCAAGTTTCTGGCAGTAAAGAAAAGAGTTCAAAACAATGAGTTAAATGTGGAACATATGGGTACAGACTCCATTATTGCAGATCCCCTTACAAAAGCACTACCACCCAAGAAGTTTAATGAGCATGTTGCTCATATGGGCGTAGTACCTATGTTAGGATAGTTTAGGCAAATGTGGGAGTTTGATTTTGTTTTTAATGTTCCATGCTATGTAATTTGTAACAAGTTTTGATATATATATACAAGTTATGTTTTGAATCTCATTGTGTTCTTTTCTAAAAGTTTGTAACCTCAACTAAAGTTAACAACTAAAGGGTGACCAGTTCGGAAATAGGCACGTAAATCACACTCTCGTGTAATTTCTGAGCTATATGACCAAAGTCTAATTCATGTCATCTAGAAGTATTTGGTACTGTGATTTATATCGATAAGCCACAAAGGAACTGTGTTGACTATCGTTTAAGTCCTGTGCTGGTATGACTAGTGGACCGAATTGTTAAGGAAATGCGAACAGAAAGACAGAAAAGATTAAAGTGATTTGGACAGATCCAAGACATGTGTAATCAAATAGACCACACTTGTCCATGTGGGAGATTATTGAAATTAAAATATTAATTCCAATAAATTAAGTTCGACTATGTGTTATATGATTATAAACATGTCACATACTGTCACTAATGTTACAAGGAGTAACAGTTGGAAATGTCGCTAAATGTGATTAATTAATGTACAAGGCATTATATGTATTTCACCAAGATTTTGGGCACAAATGCATATATAACTTATCTAAATTGATTATAATTATTGATGGACTGATTATGATCAATTAATGTATATATGGGTCTTAGTGTAAAGTCAGAAATATTGTATGGACCAAATCCAACTTGTTTTGGGTCAAAGCTCAAGCAATACAGCACAAAACGTGATCTATTACGGCCGCAACAAGATTCATTGTGGCCGCAATACAGTAGGAGAAGATAAGGCAACAAATCTACCATTTTGGCATGATTTATTGCGGCCACAATGAATCTCATTGCGGCCGCAAGACACTTGGCAGAAAGTTGCCAAGTGTGGAGTTGCCAAGTCTATTGCGGCCGCAAGAGACCTTCTGTAAGGCATGTTTTGAATGCCTAGATCACCCGTTATCTTTCTGATTGAATAAAATATATTTTGTACCAAATTCGTGGATGTATTTGCAGAAGTAAATACTAGGATTTGGAAAGGAATTGGAGAAAATATAATTACAAATATTTTATGAATATTTGATAATTAATTCGGCATCTTTCCAAGATACACTCTGACCCCTATAAAAGGTTCCAGGTCTCCAAACGTTAGGGGTAACGAGAGATCAGTTTATTGATGTGAATAAGGCACATGTGTTGTGCATAGCTACCACATTCTTCTTCATTAAAAGTGTTTACTTTGTCGAAAATTTCGTGACCGTCAAAGAAGGATAGCACCCCCGAGATGTTTGGAAGGATCCGTCGGGAATCACACGTGACAAGGCGCTTCCTCGAGCCTCAAGACATCTTCGACGTTGCTTGGATTAGAGATCAAAGACAACGAAAAGGAGACGAAAAATAAGTAAAACTTTCACAACTTTTGATTTCTCGTTTATGTTAGAACGGTTTTGTGTGTTAGATTAGGGAATGATTAATCGATTTGATACCCTAATTGAATTGCACCAAACTCAATTGAATTAATCCCAACAAATTAACCCTAGATAAATGCATGCATAATTTGGCTTTATCAAATTCCCTTAAGCCTAAAACTTTCTTGTCCTCGAGCAAGTCTAAACACTTACGGTAATTCCTAAGGGTTAGTTATGTCATTTTACATCAAATACCTAGACTAGACTCTAACTTACGCATTTGTTTTCACATGTGATCTTGAAAATGTTTTAAAAAGAAAAATTGGTATTTAACTTATTCGAATATTTTTCAATTGTCTTCTTCACATCACAACACAATTTTGTTTTTTTTGTTTTGTTTGAAACAAAAATAAAGAACATGAATTGAAATATTAAACTACATGCAAAAAAATAAAAAACATATTTTTGGTGAGATTATTAACCCGCTACTGAACAAATCCTTTGTCAAAATCTTTGATAAATTTAAAGAAATCGATTAGTCTATTTTATCAAATTCATAAGTTTTTCTAATCGAGGCAAAAATACTTACTTCTTTACCAATGAGTTATTGTGATAATTTAGATCAGTAAATCTCGAATTCGAACCCTCAATTCTACAAGTGTAAGCCAATTTCATAAAATTCTTTGAAAAGAAAAGAAAATTTTAATTTAGGATGTAAATTTTGCCCTGATGCTAATTGACTATTTTTGCTTGTGCATCTGTTTGTTTTGGGCTCTCTCATTTTTCCTCTGAATATTTTTTTTGGTTTTTGTTTTATATTTTTTATATTTTTTATTTTTTTTATGTAGGTGTTTTTTCTAAGGACTTGAACCCTACATATTGCTCATTTTTTTTGTAATTTACAGTTTTGTTCAGTTAAGTCCAATTAAGAAAGGATTTCTGAGTCTTGCGTCAGGTTTCCTACGGACTCCAAATCTTTCGGTAACCCTTGGCATGAAGCGTCTAAGATTTGGCTTACACATTGTAAAACGAGTTCACTAATTCTAAATCACTATCCCTAAAATATCGTAACTCAAATTAGTAAAGAAAACCCTTTTCGAAATAATTATGGTTCTAATGAAATAGCACAACCAATTCGTGACCAAAGATCAATCTAATGAATGAGTGAATTCGTCAAACCCATCGATCAAAGGTTGTTTAGCGTATTAATTATCTCAAAAAAAATTTAAATTATATGATTTTTTGTATTTTTAAAAGTTTTATGCAAAACAAGAAATAAACATGTATAAAGTATTTTTGTCTTTTAGAATGCAAAAATAAAATATTTTTGGTGTGCATGACGTTATACCACTAAAATCACGAAAATGAGTTAAAATACCAAAATTTTCTTTTTAAAACTCTAATAAAAACACTTGTAAAAACAAATAACGTAGACCAACGTAAAGCAAATAAAGATACAGGTAAAATTCTTTAATTCACACCTCCAAACCTATCTAATGCAATGACCTGATGCAATAAATAAACTGAAAGAAAAAAAAATAAGAGAATGAGAAAGCTCACAAAGTCGTATCTATCGAAGTACACAATTGCCATATGCCTTAAATACCTCCCAACGTACACAATTGCGGCTGCAGCAGATGGCTTGCGGCCGCAATAAACCTATGTTTCTGTTATTTTTGGTATTTATTCTTGGGGTAATATATTTTTTGGAGTTTTTAATTTTTCCATGTTCCTAATTAAGTGCAAAACTAAATATGTTAAATCCTAAATTACATTTATCTATTTGTTTGTGATTTTTTATTTTGATTTCGAATTTTTTTGGTATTTTTTATTTTTGGGCTGAAAATAAAATGCAAAATTAATCTAAATGCAACTAAATTAAATGTGTAAACAGAAAAAATTAAATCGCTTGGGTTGCCTTCCAAGAAGCGCTTGTTTAAAGTCGTTAGCTCGACGATCAACAGTCCAATTCAATTCAATTTATCAGTAAGGGACAAGTTCATCATCCCTTCAACCGGCAATTCATTCGCATCGACAATAAAAATTTCGACAAAAGATTCGTACTTGAGCAGAGATTGATCGATCTCCGTTCTTACCTACGAAGAACTTGCATCTCGAGATTCCTGTGGTGCTTGATCATCAGATGCGGAAATTCGTGCATCATCGACTTTGTTTGGCGACGTTTTGACCCTCCAAACTTAGATTACCCTTTGGCAAGGCTTTTTGCAGTGGCAAGGAGGATGATTGTGGCCGCAATTTGCCTTGCTTGGCCTATCCTTAGGCTTTGGCAAGGTCCTTTGCAGTCGCATAAGCCCTGGTTGCGGCCGCAATATGTCTAAGTTTTGCTCTGGCAGAGACTTGAGTTCTCTGGAGTTGATGGGTTGCGGCCGCAAGGCTTTGTCTTGCCCCCGCAATACACTTGGAGTTCTCTGTTTTCCCTCTATCTGAGTATCTTACAGCCGTAATGGAGAGGTGTTGCGCCCGCAAGAGTCCTCAACAGAGGTCTTGCCTTTTCTTTTTGCCATCTTTGATGCATGATTCTTCTTCTTCTTTGTGGATACTTCCTTGATGTCATCTTTGGCTTCTCTATCTGTCAACCTATCAAAAGAATAAACACTAAAAACATCATTATTGTTAGATGGATATTTCATGGATCTTCTAACATCAAATGTCACATTTTCATCGCCAATACTCAAGGTGATGATTCTGTCGTGCACATTGATTATTGCCCTAGCGGTATTGAGAAAAAGGTCTACCTAACAATAAAGGTGTTTTGATATCCTATTTCATGTCAACCACAACGAAATCAATTGGTACATAGAATTTTCCAATTTGGATCTGTAAGTCCCCAACAACCCCCATGGGTAATTTGACCGATTGGTCTGCTAATTGTAACGTGATCCTAGTTGGCTTAAGTTGCCCAATTCCTAATCTATCAAAAACATATTTGGCATTAAACTCACGCTTGCTTCAGAATCACAAAGTGCATGTTTGAATTGGACATTTCCAATGGAGCATGGGATAGAGAATTTACCGGTGTCATCCAACTTCTTTGGTAGTTCGTTCATGACCAAAGCACTATTGCATGCATATAGTGCAACCATTTGGACCTCTTCTAATCTATGCCTATTTGACAAAATATCTTTAAAGAACTTGGTGTACATTGACATTTGGGTTATTACATAGGTCAATGGTAGATTGACATGCAATTGTTTCAACAATTCAACAAACTTACCAGACTGTTTTTCGGTCTTTTCATTAGGTATGCATTGAGAAAAGGGTGCGTACCTATGCGGAGGCACGTACCAACGTACCTCCGTACTTACCTTGCTTGGAGTTTGTGCTTTCTTGGAGGCTTGATCCTCATGTGTGGAGATGTGCTCATCTTTGTCTTTCTCATCTTATTGCCTCACATAGGAATCATCGGGCATTATTGGATCATCATATCTCTTGCCACTTCGAAGTGTTTGTGTCACTGCCTTGACTTCGTTTGGGTTACTATCAGGTTTTGGGGAAAGTGTACCGGGTTGGCGTGTAAAATAGGATGCTTGTTGGGCAACTTGAGTTTCAAGAAGTTTGTTTTGAGTTGCCAACATATCAACATTTCTACTTAACTCTTCGAATTTTTAGTTTTGGCTATTCATGAACGATTCCAACATCAATTCAAGATTGGACTTTGATTGTTGGTTACCTTGACCTTGGTTACCATACTCTTGATTTGGTACATTAAAGTTGGTATTTTGGCTACCTTGGTAGTTTTGTCTCCACGAAAAATTCGGATGGTTTCTCCAACCCGGATTGTAGGTATTAGAATATGGGTTATTGTTTGGTCTATAATTCTCTTGGTTGATGGCATTTACATCCATAACATCATTACCAACACAACAATTTATTGCAAGATGGTCCATACCGTTACAAATTGAACAAGGAGGAAGAGTAGAATTTACCGCACTTACGCTTAGAAGATCGATCTTGCGGTTCAAAGCAGCAATTGTGTCGCATAGTTTCGAATTCGCCTTCACCTCATTCACATCCCTTTGCAAAATCACCAGATTCTCCCTAGGATTGTTCCATTGGCTTTGGTTGAGAGCCATGTCGTCAACCAACTTGTAACCATCGGCAGACCCTTTGTTCATGAGACTACCACCGGCGGCGGCATCAAGCATGAGACTATTGTAGAAAATCTGAAGTAGATTCCACCTTTCGATCCCATGATGTGGGCAACACATTTGGAGTTCTTGGAATCTCTCCCAAGCCTCGCTCATCGTCTCATTCGTCTTTTGTTGAAAGTTGTGAATTTGGTGGCGCAAGGAGTTGGTCTTATATGATGGAAAAAACTTGTTGATAAACGCATTCGCAACCTTGCACCATGTTCACCCATGCAGAATAAATTTGGTATTCCTCCGCATTGATGATAGGAGCAGTGTAACCTAGTCTTATCTCTTCGGCCTTTGGAGCGGTGAATTCCCTCAAGGGACGGTTTGCGTCTTTCGCTTTGTTGGCTTCACGATTAAGAGCGATTGCTCTCAACCGTTGCAACTCAATGGCCATTTGATTCTGCTCCCTCTCAAGATTTGCTATGCGTGCGGCTTCCATGTTGGCATTAGACATCTCTAATCGACGTGGACTCAAGTATATGATTGGCCCCTTTGGAGAGCGGTTCTTCCTTCTCTCGTAGAAGAGATGAGTTGACCCTTGTCGAGATAACCACTCAACCAAATTCGTATCGTCCGGGGTTGAGGACTCTCCTTTCAGTTTTCAACCTACAAAATACGAGAAAAAGAATGCTAAAAGGTTAAAAACTGAAACTTAAATAAAAAATACTAAAATCAGAAACTAAAATCACCGTTGTCCCCGGCAACGGCGCCAAAAACTTGATGTGAGTTTTACTAATCCTACTTGCTAGATAGAGGTTGCAAGTATACAACCGTCTATTATAGTACTTAGGGGTCGAATCCACATGAATAATTCGATTTTAGATTTTAGATTTGAGCAAATTTACTTTAAGTAAAAACAAAAGAGAAAAGAAAAGTTTCAGGTTTGGATTGTTTGATTGCTTTAAACTAAAAACTGAAAGTAATTTGGAACTTAACACAATTAACAAACGATTAGGCCTTGTTAAGATGAACTATCCACAATTGTTGATACTTGTTTGGTAATCATTTTCTTGGTATTATGAGGGTACGATTTCAGATTTGGTACCAAGTGATATCTCTATTTAGGTATTGTGTTTGCACTAGTTATGGCTTCGCCTCTCGGTACTTGGTTAAACTAGTCAAAACCCATTAAGCACATACCGTCCTAATTATTCTAAGTTATCGTATGTCACCTCTCGGTACTTGATACAGTTCGTTATGACAATTAGGTAAATTCGTAATCAACAAATATCACCTCTCGGTACTTAGTTCGTTCATTATCCTACTTCCTATGGTCTGGATCTAATATTCAATTTCTCTATTGCAAATATCAAATCTTGAAATTAAACAATTCATATAATAAGCAAATCATAAGATAAACAATCAATTAGCATCACCTCTCGGTACTTAGCTAATTAATTGCTTTGCTTTCTATGGTTTAAGGTATAGAACTAAATTCTAAGATAATAATTCATGAAATTGCACAAGTAAAATAGAAAACAATTCAAGTAAGAAATTTCATTACAAACAAGTATAACAAAAGTTTCAAGACATCCTAACAAGTCCTAATACAACTTAGTCGGACACGACTAAGAGGCTAAACATAAAGAATTCTAAAGAAAAAGAGAGAAAGGAGATATACAACCGAGATTGCGCCAAGGAAGCACTTCTTCTTCTTCCTTCTTCTGTGAATTCTCTAAATTCTAACCCTCTGTAACTGGCTAATTTCGTGTAAAAACTACTTGCCTCTACCTAATAACTATTGGTATTTAAAGGAAAGCAAAATTCTAAAAACATACTGCTGGAACTATTTGTTTGTGCTTCTGCGCAGGTCTATTGCGGGGGCAATAACCTCTCTTATGGCCGCAACACACCTATGAGTTGGAGTTATCACTTCTCTGCCATGATCTGCACGTTCTCTTGCGGTGGCAATATAAGTTATTGCGGCCGTAATAAGTGAAGATGGTAACTGCCACAAGCTTGGTGGTGCTCTGCCAACATTCATTACGGCCGCAAGGATATACCTTGCGTCCGCAATGATGCTGAAAATAGGCTTCTGCTCTGCTGTAGTAGAGTGCAACTAATATTGCTGCCGCAAGGATGTACCTTGCGACCGCAATGAAGCTGCCTTCACTAATTCTGGCTTGTAGAGGTTGATTGCGACCGCAAGGAATGTTCTTGCGATGGCAATTGACCTGGCAGATGGTCAAATTGATTCCATGTGCATCCTAGCTTGCTCTATTGTCCTTGTTTGTTTCCATTTTGCTCTAAATACCTGTTTTTGCATTAAAACATTGCAAGGTAGTGACTTGAACTACTTTTGAGATAAAACTTATTTGTTGGACCCTGAATAACTCTAAACTTGACTTAAACTACATAATTAACTCTAGATAAATGCATGCATAATTTGATTTTATCAAATATCATTAGAGCAAATCTTGTGCGTCGATGGGATAGGATCCATATAGGAGTCATTAGGGAATTTTTGAATAAAGGGTCAAAGGAACAACATTTTTTATAGATAGGACCAACAGCCCCTAAAAATATCACAGAAAACCAAGGTCGCAACTAATACTTATGTCCCTAAGTTTTTTAGAGGCGCAACTAATATTTGCTACACCAAAGTGTAAAATTTATACTGCAACCTTAAGAGAAATGCAATGGAGTTGAAAAAAAATTTGAAAAATTTAGAGACGCAAGTAGTACTTGCGTTCTTGGCCCTCTGTGAAAATTTTAGAGTGTCATTGGCTTTATCTATTGAAAAAGTTTATTCTATGACACTGTACGAAAATTTTCCGTCATTAGTGCTCGTGATAGCTAGGAAGGACCTTTTTCACGTGCTTCTGGGGCCTCGCTGACTTGCTATGTTCAAAGTACCACTGAAGTCTTAACTAAACATATTATCGAATTGATTATAGAGTATATACGAAAACAAAATTTATAAAGCATAGAATTTAAAATCGAATTATTAACCTGTTAAATAGATTAAAATCAAAGGCTTAAATAATGGATTTAAGTTCATGAATACTACAATAATAACGAAATTAATCAGTTATATAAATTAATAAAAATTTCATTATTCGGATCATGATATCTCAAAATTTATCCAAACTGATCACTCTGTCCATTTTGAGTATGATAATAAAATTATTGATATTGATCCTAGAGCATCTCCAACGGAGGTAGTTTTACATTTGATTATTCTACGTGGCTAATGTTATTTTAATTGTTGGGTTGCATATAAATTACAAAGAGCATTTTAAATGAAGCAATTCAATTTAATTGCTAAACACTCACGTTATTATTTTTAGCATCATTATTTTTAGCAATTAAAAATATTCATAAATTATTAAATACTTCATCTCAACAATTCATTAATAATTATAATTAATGTCATATCAACGAAAATAGTAAAAAAACTGCTCCTTTCTTTTCTTCTCCGTCAAGTATTTTTGCTTTATTTGTGCGACATGCAGCTTTTTTCCTTTATAAAAACTTAATGCAAGGACCTTCAGAAAAAAAAAGTTGCTCCTTTCTTCTTCTTTTTTCTCCGTCAATTGCTTTTTTCTTTCGGTGTACGACATGAAGCTTCTTTTTTCCTTTTTTAAAAGCTTAACGCAAAGACCTTTTTAAAGAGAAAATTATTATTGTATCCATTTTCACTCACGGAGAGGAGGCTTACGATAGAAGAAAGCAATATTTAGATATATGTCACTTTTTAAATGGCTATTGAGGAAAATGCCACTCAATAACAACTAATTAGAAAATTGTCATTGGTTTTTAAACAAGTTTATAATTATGCCATTATTCACAATTTAGCAGAATAAAAAACCAAAATTTTTGTAAATCCCCATACTACCCTCTGATCCTAACCTGACCTAAATACTAAGAATACCAAAACCTAGTCTTTTTCATCTATCGACTGTGTCGATTGTCGACTGTCGACTGTCGACCAAGGAGGCAAGAAACTACCTCTCTGACTCGCCTACCTCCGCTCTTCGTCGCTTCCTCTTGTTTCGGCTTTGCTTCGAGTACACATCAGAGGTACTGTCGACTTTTTTTAATCGCAAATGCTTCTTGTTTTCTGGTACTGAAGTCCTTGTACTGATAGTGGTATTTAATCATTCACTGGTTTACTGAGATTGGTATTCGAAGCGAAAATTGCAAATGGTTTATCGATACTGATACTGGTTTCTGGTACACCAGAGGTTTCGATAATGGTTTACTATTATTTACTGGTTTACTGATACAAATGTTATTTATTGGTTTACTGTTCTTACCTAGTTTACTGATACAAATGTATTTTGGTTGAACTCAGTTTTCGAAATTGCAAAGATCTGGCAGTTCCTGAACTCAGTTTCTGTATTTCATGGCCGCATCTTCATCTGTTGGCAATTCATGGATCATTCCTAATGGGTAAGAAAGTAGAAACAAATAGCATTTCATTTCATTTTTGTCTTGAATTTAAATTGAACAACTGAGTTTGTAACTGGTAAATTGTAATCTATATCATTTATTATGTGTAGGGTTGATCCAGAAACTGCCTTTAAGATAGAAGTCAAGGTTGACGGATTTTGGAACAAGCTAGATGATGGAAAAAAGGTTTATGTGAAGGGGAAGATGTTACGTTGGGTTGTGGATTCTGACCGCTTTTCTTTATGTGACTTCAACAGTGATTTGTTAGAGGTGTTAAGTTGGGGGAGGTGTCAAGGTCCTAAATTGTGGATAATAAACAAAGATGATGGCACAGAAGCGAGTTTAGTATCGGAGTCACATATTCCTGATATGTTCAAAATGTACGAAAAGGAAAGGGTTATATTGATTCATGTAGTTGTGTGTGATTTAGACGGAGATAGTAATTGTAGTGCTACCATTGGAAATGGTAGCCAAAGCCAAGCGGGGAGCACAAATTTTGCAATGTCCCAATCGGATGATCATTACGGACATGTTGGTTTAGATGATGAGTACTTATACATGTCTGATTTGGAGGGTGGATTTGATCAGAGCAATAGAGGAGTTACAAAGGAGGTTCCAACCGATTCTTATTCCATTACGTTGAGTACTTTTCTTGAGGAGCCAACTGTAGAAGGTCCCGTTCCACATGAACCGATAATGACGTATGATCCCGAGGATCCGAAGATAGAGGTCGGTGCATCATTTCCAAATGTGGTAGACTTTAGGAAGGCCTTGAGACATTTTGCGATCAAAAAGGAGTTTGAATTCCTTACAATCAAGACTGATTCGAAAAGGTTCATAGGAAGATGCAAAGAATCTAGTTGTCCTTGGAGAATTCATGCCTCCTTGGTCAAGGACAACAAATCGTTCACGGTATGCAAGACTAATTTACGTACTTGTGTACATGTTTTATCAAATGACATGTGCTAACCCAAATATCTGTAATTGTAGGTCAAGAAGCTACCACACGAGCATACTTGCCCATCTACTACAATGATTGATGGAAAGATGGCCTCTCAAGCTTGGGTGTCAGAAAGGGTTACTGACTGGTTAAAAAAGAATCCGTCGGCTGGAGCCAAAGATGTGAAAAAGAAGCTGCAAGATGAATACCACGTCAAGGTGACCTACAACAAAGCCTGGGAAGGGAGACTAGCTGCACTTAATCAGATTCATGGATCATGGGAGGAAGGCTTCGCTATGCTGTACAATTTTAAGAGTGAGGTAGAGAAGATATCTCCAGGAAGCATAATTGAGATAAGTGATGAGAGGGTTGGCAATAATAAGGTACAGTTCAGCAAGATCTTTGTGGCGCTTAAGCCATGCATAGATGGGTTTCTTCAAGGTTGCAGATCTTATCTAGGAGTTGACTCGACCCATTTGACAGGTAATATTAAATTGGTTTACTTTGAACAAATTTTACAAAATTCAAATAACTGCTTTTACATTGAACAAATCGACAGGTAAATACAGAGGTCAATTGGCATCTGCATGTGGCGTTGATGGACATAACTAGTTGTATCCGGTTGCGTACGGAGTTTTTGATTTAGAGACAACAGAGAATTGGAAATGGTTTCTAACTCAACTTAAGAGAGCAATAGGAACTCCATCGGGATTGGCAACTTCTTCTGATGCCGGAAAGGGGCTATGTGCAGCAATATCAAGTGTGTTTCCTCATTCCGAGCACAGGGAATGCATGAGGCATTTGATGGAAAATTTTAAGAAAAGATTTCATGGTGAGGATGTTGCCAAGCATATGAAATGTGCATCTAGGGCATATACTAGAGAGGAGTGTCAGAGCCATTTGGAGATGGTTAAGAAATTGGCACCTACTGTTGTAGACTATTTGGAAAAGAATCACAACCTCGTATGGTGTAGAAGTCAGTTCTCTGAGACATGCAAATGTGAGTATGAAAACAATAACATATCTGAATGTTTCAATAATTGGATTAAAGCTTATAAGGGTTTGCATGTAGTTGACCTCCTTGATCAAATAAGACAAATGATAATGGTGAAATTTGACGTGAGAAGAAAGGTAGGTGCTAAACTAAAATGTTTAGTTCTTCCAAATGTTACCAAGGAGTTGAATGCAATTAGTAGGAACACCGGTAACTCCAGAGTTTGCAAAGGGGGAGATGATTATGCAGAGGTCTCTGGAGTTGATGGTAATGGAACAATTTGGAGGAATGTAGTGGAATTGGACTAAAAACAGTGCGCTTGTAGGCAGTGGCAACTTAGTGGGAAACCTTGCATGCATGCCATCAAATTTATTTGCTCACTTCGTGGTGCTCGCATCGAGGATTATGTTCACGATTACTATTCACTCGAGAAGTTTAGAATGGCATATGTCGGAAAAATCCCGGCATTGAATGACAAGTCGAAGTGGCAAAAGTCTGAAATTGACCTTGAAGTTTTGCCACCTCACTCTAAAAGACCTCCCGATAGAACTAGAAATCAGCGAATTTCGGGATGTCTAGAGCCGAACAAGAGGAGGAGACAATGCAAGAGATGTAAGGGATTTGGTCATCAGGCCAGGACTTGCAAGGAGGACGAACCGAAAGCTGCTGCAGCTAAAAGGTATTATTAAATTTCTATCATAATTCTAGTCTCTAATTTACAATGTATATGACAAAGTCATAATGAGTTATAACAATTTCTCTCATGCCATCTAACAGGAAGCGTCGTAGGGGAGCAAACACGTCAGATGAATGAAGCTTGTTTAAGCTGTTGTGTTTACTTGTGTTAGGCTGTTCTGTTTATTTGGTAGTTTTATGATGTTGGACCAATGCAGTTTTATTATGATTCAACAAGTGTTATGATGTTTTCTGTAATGATGTTCTGTAATGTCGTTCAGTAATGCTATGATGATTTTTTGTGTGACTCCAAAGTGTTATGCTGTTCAACAAGTTTCATGCCAACTACTAATGTAGTTTTATGCTGTGTGATGCAACAAGTGTAATGTTGTTGGACTAATGCAGTTTTATTCTCTGTTCTGTTTATTATGAATGAAGCGTCTGTGAAGCTCAAGTGTATAAGTTGCACCTGAAGTTCTGGCTCTTCCAAACAAGTGTTTATCAAATTTTGATCAATTGTTATGCTTGTTAGATACTGATTGTTGCTTGTTCTCATTCGGCACAAAACTGGTAAAAGTTACTATTTGGATCAATTGTTATTTTGATCAATTGCTATTTTGATCATACATCACAAAACTGGCAGAAAACTGGTAGAAGTGATTACAATTACGATAACCAAAATACACTAAGAATATTTCAAACATCCACAATTTAACCAATCCATTTATTTCCAAATGATTACAATTAAAAAAGTAATTAGGCAAACAACTAATGGAATTTTTATCTTCTCCATTATTGCAAGAAGATATGCATTTTGTTTCTTCCATTCTCCCATCTCCTTCTTCAATGATTTCATCTCCTTCTTCAATGATTCAATGTCCTCCTTCAACAAATCAAGTGAACGAGATTGCTCCTTCAATTCAAACATCACATTATCTAAAAACTTAGATTCGATATTGTTTAGCATTCCAATTTCACTGAGGAATATCTCGTACTCGTTCTCCCATTTCCAAAATGTACAATGATCATTTTTCTGCAAAAACATATGTAGTAGAGTATTAACACTTAATCGCAGCAAAACAATTAGGCCCCTTACCCAGTGGCGTAGCCAGGAATTCACGTTAGGTGGGTCCATAAATTTCAAATAAAAAAAAAATACCAACAAAATTGCTGAAAAACATAATAAATTCTAAAATAATAAACCGAACATTCAAAATAAGAGATCCAAAACAACAAAAACATAAAATTACAATAATTCCCTACGGGTTTTCATCTTTTGGTAATTTTGCATAATTGGTTCATTAGAAATCTCATCGAACACCTCTCTTTCTATATATGTTACAAGACAATCATTCATCCAAGCATCTCCCATCATATTTCTAAGCTTTGTCTTAATGAGGCTCATTGCAGAGAATGCTCGTTCGACGGATGCCGTGCCACCGGCAAAAGCAATGCTAATTTGAGAAGTAAGTACACATACGGAAATGACAAATTTTTCTTTGTCTCAACTAACTTTCTAGACAACTCGGTGAGGTCTCTTATATCATGTAATCTCTCATCTAAGCGAACATCCATTATGTAAGTATCAAGTTGATAACCAAGTGTAGCCATATCGATGTTTTCAAACTCTCTTGGATAAAATGATGCCAACTTGATCAACATATCCTTATCAAATGCTTGAAATGCATCTCTTGGATTCAAACAAGCAACACAAAGTAAAAGTTCAGAACTTATCTCATCAAATCGATCATTGAGCTCTTTAAGTTGCATATCCAAGATGGTATAAAAAATCTGAACACGATACCTACATTTTTAGTATTATATTTCATTAGTAATGAAAAAAGAAGTGACATAACAAGTTAACAACTATTCAACTAACAAAAAAGAGAAGTAAAACACAATACCTATGTAAATTGGTCATTTCTTCGGATCTACGCCGTGGTCTTCCTCGAATAACAAATGTTGCCTCCATATTCGGTATGGGAATATTATGTTTGTTGCAAAACACAGAAATCTTTTGCAAAAGAGGATCCCATCCATCTTCTCTCATTCTTTGCAATTGCAACTTGACTACTTTGACAAGTCCTATGGCATTTACAATATCTTGATCTTTTCTTTGTAATGCTTGAGAAAGCACATTTGTTAATCCCAAAACATCTTGCATCAAATGCAAAACAAAAACACAATCAAAAGTGGGCAATCCATCTAATAGAATTTTTGCATCTCCTTTTTGCCTAGCATCCAAAGCTTCTTCCTCGATCATCTCAAGAACATCAAAAATTGGTACAAAAAGCTCAATCACGTTGTTAACGGTACCATAATGAGAGCCCCACCGTGTAGCCCCCGCTCTAGAAAGACCCATTTCTTGATTAAGCCCTTTACCTGTAGCACCGAGACAATTTCAGCATTTAATCACATCAAATTTAAATCTATATAACAATAAAGCCTTGGAAATATGAGTTGTTTCATCTAGCATTTACCTGTTTCCTTTTCACCATTGCTTAAAGCCTTGGAAATTTGAGCTGCTTGTCTTTCTCTTAACATGTCTCGACGCTTACAAGAGGCCCCAACCGTGTTTTGGACCTTATCAATGAGAGTGAAAAGATGCGCAACATCTATATGAGAGTTAGCAACAGCTACCAACGTCAGCTGAAGTTGATGCGCGAAACAATGAACATAATATGCTGAAGGATTAGTCTTTAAAATCAGACTCTTAAGCCCATTGAACTCTCCTCTCATGTTACTTGCTCCATCGTAACCTTGACCACGTACGCGTGACAAAGAGAGGCTATGTTCGGCTAGTTTGGACTCCACGGCCGCTTTGAGCGAGGCAGCCGCCGTATTAAGCACATGAACAATGCCTAAAAATCTCTCTACTGTATTTCCATCTTTTCTAACAAAGCGTATTACCAAGGCCATTTGCTCTTTGCAAGACACATCACGCGATTCATCAACTAATATAGCAAACAACTCATCACCAAGCTCACGAATAATGACATTTGTTGTCTCATGTGCACAAGCATGAACCATCTCCTTTTGAAAATCGGGACTTGTCAGTTGTAGGTTTTTTGGTGCATTCTCAAGTGCCACATTTTTTACCTCTGTATTGTGATCAGCAAGAAACTTCACAAGTTCAAGAAAATTTCCCTTATTTCTTGAATCTGTAGATTCATCATGTGCACGAAAAGCTATC